>JAABOM020000002.1:2092900-2125006 GCA_011800125.2 Solanum clarkiae
CAAAATAAATAATAATATTTTTTTAGAGCTCTTAATTTTCAGAATGTCTACTAAAACAAGCTGCAAAATTTACCCTTTTTTTATTTTTCTGAATCTATTAACAGTATTATCATATGAAGAACAACAATTGGGGAAATGTAATTTTTTTGAAGGAAGTTGGATTTTTGATAAATCTTATCCAATTTATGATTCTTTGAAGTGTCCATTTATAGACCAAGGTCTTAATTGCATCAAAAATGGAAGAAAAGATAATTTTTATCTCAAATATAGATGGCAGCCTACTGATTGTGACCTCCCCAGGTAACATAAATGAATTGTTCTATTTTTTTTATTAAATTCCGTGCTCATAGAGTCAGAGCTAGAATTTTGAGTTTACGAGTTTTGATTGTTTTAGTAAAGGTAGCTCATTAGATTCTTGATTGTTTTGGTGGTGTAATATAAATAAATTTTTGGAAATAGCCTCTGGCAGAAATGCAAGGTAAGACTAGCCTTGGAAACAATCTCTGACAAAAAAAGTTGCGTACAATAGATCTTTGTAATAACAGGAATTTTAGTGCATCCGACTTGCCTTTTTTATATTATTCAGACTTAATCCTGAGATAACTCACCTTATTTCATCTAACTTAGAAATTATTTTATCTCAAGGCTATAATCCTTGAATACTTTATTTTGTGTGACAAACAACACCTTAAATGTGTGTATATATATTGTAATCTCTATACTTGTTAAAATGATTTTTGTTATGGATTGTGGCATAAATAGGTTCAATGGTGAAGATTTGTTGAAAAACTTGAGAGGCAAAAAGTTGATGTTTGTGGGTGATTCTTTGAGCAATAATCAGTGGCAATCACTAGCATGTATGCTTCATGCTGCAGTTCCAAATTCTAATTACACATTTGACAAAACCAAGAACCGTTCCGTTCTCTCTTTCCCGGTAGGTTAACTCTATCATCTTCTGTTTGGTAGACTTGAATGCTATGTAATGAATTTGTTATGTCTGCTTTGTATCGATATGTTATTTTTCACATTGCTTTGTTATGAGTTATTTGAGCTGAGAGTCTTCGGAAAATATCATGTGTGCCTCATGGAGGTCGGACCAATCAGGGCTGCCCCCTCTTTCCGTTGCTCTGCTTCTGTAATACAAACATTGAGTCATCAAAGCCTTTTTGACTTGCTTGAGCCTAGCATGCTTTAGCGACTAGTGCTTCAAAAGGCCGTGACAGACACTTTGAAAGGCAAAACTTTCGATGGTAGTTTGGTGACCCTATGTTTTCAATAGGGGTTGTTAATCTTTTGTTTAGAGTATGAAATAATGATTTTGACAGGTTAGAAGTATGAATCGATATGATCCAACCCCAGTTTCAACAATGCTAGCTTGTTTACAGATGATAACATAGTAGTAAATGATCTTAGATCCTGCAAAGAGGCTAATTGCTGGAATTCTTCCAAGCGTTAGACCGAGTAATACGTGTTGTGTTCAAACAAGTCATTCATCTACAACTCAGTGTAACGCATGAACCTGTCTGTATTATGAATGTATAACAAGAGCCCTTACTCCATTGACTGAAATTTTTTAACTTGAAATTGATTCAAATATGTGATAGATTCTTCGATTCAGCAAATTTTGATATATAATTTTGTGGTTAGTGCGAAGAGGTTAAACTGCAACTGTTCTTCGAATACTTTGGCCTATGATGAATTTTCTTTCCGACACAAAGAAGCATCAACTGCTAAATACTTGAAGAAGATTCAAGTAATTACCCTGATGCTAGCAAGACATCCTATTATTGTCTATGTTGCTCGGAACTCCAAAAACGCTGCCAGGTATGTGTCAGATCCTCTGGAAGTGGTGTTTTTGGAGGACCGGACACAAGTACATCAACGTATTTGGAAGGTTCGAGCTACGTAGATTGTTATAGGATTTGATAAACTCTAAAATCTATGCCTGTAGTATCTCCTTGCACTGAACCATAAGGTCTCAGGTTTAAATCCTAGCAGACAAAAAAATACTAGGAGATTTCTTCTCATTTGTCCTAGCCTCGGTGGGAGGTGACAGTTATCCCGTTGAATTAGTCAAGGTGCACGAAAGCTAGCTCAAACACCACGATTACAAAAAAAAAAAATCTCCTTGCTCTAAGTGCTATTAACTTTTCTGAAATGTATTCTGCCCTTCTTTCTCATTCTCTTTTTGGCTTCTGAAGGAGTTTGAGTTCACAGTCACATTCTCAAAAGACGGATTTCTCGTTGACCTAGTGGTTGAGGAAGCAGGACGAGTTCTCAAGCTGGACTCTCTCAGCAGGAGTGAGGAGTGGAAAGGAGTTGATTTCTTAATCTTCAACAGCTACCATTGGTGGATACATACTGGACGCCAACAAACGTGCAATTTCTTTTTCACCTATTTACTAGAAACCGGACTTTCTCATTTCGAATTTTACAAGAAAAATCAAGTTGTCCTCGTTATTTTCACAGGTGGGACTATTTTCAAGTTGGTGACAAACTCTACAAGGAGATGGACCATATGAAAGCGTACAAGATAGCTTTAACTACTTGGGCTAATTGGGTTGATTCCAACATCGATCCTGCTGTGACTAAAGTGTTCTTCCAAGGAATTTCTGCTGTTCATTATCAGTAAGTTATCAGACAGCTTTTTCTTTTCTACCCTGAACATTTAGGAGTCGTTTGGTTGGTCGCAAAAGCACCAAAGTTACCACATAACTAATGCACCGTTTAGTTGGTTGCATACGAAAAGAATAATCTCCTCATGCACGACTAACGTAGATGTTGGTTGGTGGTACAAAATGTTATCTGCATTAAGTTATGCCTATGCATATAGAATGTTGAACGAGTTTACATGTATTAGCTAGCATTACGAGAATTAACAGCAGGTCAAGTATTCGAGCCATGGGATCAATCACTGTTGCTTCTGTCATGGTAGGCTACCTACACTGCATCCCTTCCTTTCCTTCAGTGATCACAGAATGCTTCGTGCATAAGACTGTCATGCTTAATCCAAACATACTAGTACGTGAACCAAAAGACACTTTAGTCTCGATGAACTGAACTCCAAGTTTCCGTGTAGTATATAATCTGTTCTATAGAATTCTAGACCATTTTGTTCAACTTGGTTCTGTTTCGTCTTTTCAGCGGCAAGGATTGGGATGAACCAAATGTGAAGGACTGCAGTGGACAAAGCAAGCCTATAGAGGGATCAACTTATCCAGGTGAAAGATATCCAGGAGAGGCAGTGGTGAAGAGTGTCCTAAGTAACATGACAAAGCCTGTCAATTTACTTGACATTGCACTGCTTACACAACTACGAAAAGACGGACACCCCGCGAGAATTGCCAGTGGCGCATCGTTGGATTGCAGCCACTGGTGTGTAGCTGGTGTTCCAGATGCTTGGAATGAGATATTGTATACAATCTTGCTTGAGAAATGAATTGTGAAGCTAGTGTATTGAATCTTGAATCTCAATTTTCATGTATAAGAATGAAAGTTGATGGCTAGGTGGATTTTTATCTTGCTGTTGTGTTACTTCTTATTTGCTTTTCTCCTCGAGTTGAGGGTGTATTGAAAACAACCTCCCTAACCTCACGAGGTAGGGGTAAGGTTCTGTGTATACTCCACTCTGTTCAAACCTCTATCATGTGAAATTATACTGAGCATAATATTGTTGTTAGATGGCTACGTGGCTTTCCTGTTTAATAGAAGTTTCTAATAAGTGCACTTTTTAAATTGTATAAATATTCAATGTAAACAAGTCCTAGTTATAGCGTCAAAGTAAAAGAAACAAACAAGTTTAGAGGGTGGGGGCATGTGGCCTATGGCCGAGTGGCGGAGACATCTTTTTATAGAGTAGGAGTCTGGACCATGTCTCAATCCTAGTATAGTTGATTATCCGAAAAAACCATTCTGTAAAGTATAAAAAGATTAAAAATAGACATTTTAATCATAAATTTTTATTACATACATACTAATATCTTTATATCTCACTAAATTTTGCACTGAATATCTTGTTGTTATTAAACATTAAATACATTAATCATATATCATAAGGATCAAAATCAGAGTCTTGTCTATAACCAAAGTACCAAAATTGATATTCCTCCAAGAAATAATACTAAAATCCAGAAGCTTACAAAAAAAAAATACCTCAACAAAAAATAAAATACTAAAAAATAGAAGATCCATTTTTACCTAACCATAAACCAACCCGACCCGGATATATACTCAAAACGGACCCTTCAAATGTATGAACCACCCAAATTCCAGATCATGCAATCGGGCATTCTTACCGGATCTTCCCGGTTTCCGGTTCAATATTTTCTTCTCCGTTTAATAATCCAAAACCCTAACCCTATTCACTTTCGGATCCTCCGATCGGATCTATCTCACCAACCGCAAACCAAAAAGTTCTTCACTTTACCAGGTTCTCATCTATTTTGAGCTCAATTTTGATGATATCTTTTTTTTTTTTGGGGATTTTTGAATTTTTTGGGTTACATTTTTTAAAAATATTTTGCGGTTGAATAGAGGTGAACGGATGTAGAGGATATGGTATAATGGATCTCGAGTAGTTTGAGGGGTTGTTTACTGATTCATTGCTTTTTTGGGGCAAAAATTGCTTTATTTGGCAAAAATTGCTTTTTTAATTTTTTTTTCTGTGGATATAAAGTTATGTAATTTGGGATGTTGAGTTTTGTTGTTATGATTTGGGATTTGGATCATGGTGTTGTATTCAACATAGACAAAATGATGCTAAGAGTTGGAAATTGGTTGAGTTGGTTAATGAGCTTAAGTTGGGTTTGGGGGTTTGGGGTGTGCGTGCGTGTAAAGTTTTTCCTGTATCAAGCTGTTGCGGCAATTTTCGTGGATCAATGTTGTGAATGGTTGAGCTGGTTAATGAGCTTAAGTTGGGTGTGGGGTGTGTGTGCATAAAGTTTTTCCTGTATCAAGCTGTTGTGGCGATTTTCGTGGATCAATGTTGTGACTTTTGCACACATATTCTTTAGGAAAATGCCACTTCTATCAGACCTGTTGTTGTTATTGCTCTGATTTATGTATTTCCTTTTTCAAACTGCTTGGGTATGCTTTATTTTAAGCTTAGGGTCTATTGGAAACATTTCTATCCCTACAAGGTAGGGGTAAGGTTTACATACACCCTACCTTCCCCAGAACTCAGTTGTAGGATTACACTGGGTATGTTGTTGTTATTATTGAGGTGGTTAGTCTTTGGCTTCCTTTTAGTAGAGGTTACGATGTAGAAGAACTTACATTTCTATTGCTTTTGTCTGTATGAGTTGTTTGTCCATGGTTTATTGATTTCTGACTTTTGCAATCGGTGCTTTGTGTCAATTATGTATAGCCTTCTTTTGTAATTTGGTGGAGCTTTCTTTGTGTGGAGACAACTGATTTCTTGTGTCGTGGCTAGTTCATGTGCCACCTCATTAATTCTGGACGTCATCATCCCAAACCTCAGAAAAAGAAAATAGAATGAGGGAACTGATCATAAATGTGTCTCATCATTATTTTGCTCTCAATTTGTTGTGTTTGTTTCATTATGAAAAATATGGTTATGATATATTTAATGGAGAACATGGTCGGATTCATATAACTTACCTCAGCTTGTTTGGTAGACTTGGTTGCTGTTATGAAAAAGAATGTTATGTTTAACCTCCTTATAGAAAATATGTGATATGTTATGCGCACGTTGATAAAGCTCGTAAAGAGAGAGAGATGGAGAGAGAGAGAGAGGAGACAGAAAGATAGGCTGAACATAAATCTGGTAGACGAACTGACTCCAGTTGAAAGATTTGTGACGAGTATTAGTCTGGTTCCTTTCAAGATTGAATACATGAAACATAAAGCAATGTTTTTTTTTTCCTAAATAACAGAATCTAAAGCAATGTCTATAATCATCAGTATAATATATGAGGCTCAGGATTTTAGCTTTCTTCTCTTTTCCGTTCTTCAGATGCTGTATTTTGTTTATAACTTTTAACTACAAACTTTTTTCAATTCATAAAGTTTGTCTTGCATTCTACTTGGTTGCTGTTGTTTTGTCGTTTAACAGCATTTAGACCAAACCATTTCGTGATAACAGATTGGTTAATTTGGCTTCACCCATGCCATGGAAATTCCAATTGAGACACCAATAAAGAAGCCAAAGAGGTTGACATCCGTTGTGTGGAACCATTTTGAAAGAGTTCGAAAGGCAGATATCTGTTATGCTGTCTGTGTGCATTGCAAAAAGAAGCTTAGTGGATCAAGTAACAGCGGAACAACTCATTTGAGGAATCATTTGTTGCGATGTCTAAAGAGATCCAATTATGATGTTTCCCAAATACTTGCAGCGAAGAGAAAGAAAAAAGAAACTACTCTTGCAGTTGTCACCTATGAAGAAGGGCAAAGGAAAGAAGAAATCATTAGCCCTGTGACAACCTTTAAGTTTGATCCAGAGGTAAAGAAAGAGGAAGTTAACATGCCTATCAACCTTGGCAGTGTTAGATTTGATCAAGAGCGGAGCCGTCTGGATCTTGCCCGTATGATTATGTTACATGGTTATCCTTTAGCTATGGTTGACCATATTGGATTCAAAATATTTGTCAAGAATTTACAGCCCCAATTTGAGGTTTTGACAAATAGTGCTGTTGAACTAGATTGTATGACAATTCATGCAAAAGAGAAACAGAAGGTGTATGAAGCGATCCATAACTTGCATGGAAGAATTTGTCTTTCTGCTGATGTTTGGGATTCATCGGAAAATGCACAGTATATGTGCTTGACTGCTTTTTACATTGATGAAGACTGGAAGCTTCAGAAGAAAATGCTGAATTTCATCACACTGGACCCTTCCCACACAGATGACATACTTTCAGAAGTTGTTATAAAAAGTTTGACAGACTGGGCCATTGATCGTAAGTTGTTTTCAATCACTTTCGATCATTGTACAGGCTATGATGAGATGATTTTTAGGATCAAAGATTGGCTTTCTCAAAACAGGCCTCTGTTAAAGAATGGTGAATTGTTTGACGTGCGCTGTGCAGTACAGTTGATGAAATCAATTGTTTCCGATGTCATGGAAGCAATTCGAGATGTGACCCACAAGGTCCGAGAAAGCATAAGGCATGTTAAAAGTTCACAAGTAACCCTTGGAAAATTCAATGAGATTGCTCAGCAAGCTGCAATTAGTGGTGAGAGACCTTTGATTCTTGACTGCGGACAGCAGTGGAGTTCAACATACTTGATGCTTGAAGCTGCCTTAGATTATAGGGCAGCCTTCTGTCTACTAGAAGAACAAGATCCTACCTACACTAATGCTTTGTCTGAAACAGAGTGGGATCGTGCTAGTGCCATTGCGGGCTATGTGAAACTTTTTATTGAAGTTACTAACGTCTTCACGACAAATAAGTATTCAACTGCCAACATATATTTCCCAGAAATATGTGACATTCACATCCAGTTGATAGAATGGTGTAAGAATCCTGATAATTTTCTGAGTGACATAGCACTGAAGATGAAAGAAAAGTTTGACAAGTACTGGAGCAAGTGTAGTTTGACTTTGGCAATAGCAGCAATACTGGATCCCAGGTTCAAGATGAAGTTGGTGGAGTATTACTATCCTCAGATTTATGATTCCGATGCCTCAAATCAGATCAAAGAAATATCTGATGCTATAAGGGATCTTTCCAATGAGTATGCTATGGGCTCATCTTCGCTTGATCCGGATACGGCTGGTGCTTCTGGCAGCTTAGCCAGTACCACCATTGGTACAAGGGACAGACTTAGGGGGTTCGACAAGTTTCTCCATGAAACTTCACAAAATCACAATATTACGTCAGATCTTGATAAATACTTGGAAGAGCCAGTCTTTCCACGCAATTATGATTTTAGCATATTGAATTGGTGGAAAGTTCACACCCCTAGGTACCCTATATTATCAATGATGGCACGTGATATCTTGGGAATACCTGCATCCACCCTTGGAACAGAGTTGGCATTCAATAACAGAGGCAGGGTGCTTGACCATCATCGTAGTTCACTGAATCCAGTTGCTAGAGAAGCTCTGATATGTGGTCAAGACTGGTTGCGCATGGAATCTGAAGGTAATTGCATCTGATTTACATTTTCTTCTGCTAACTTTTTAGGTGCCAACAGTGTTATGGTTTATATTTTAATTTCTTATTGATGATTGAACTTCACTTACCAGAAACCAACTCACCTCACATCTATACTGCTGTGCCACTTTCCGTGGAATCAAAATAGACCATGCTTGGTATGTTTCCTTATCTTCACGGCTTGCTTCCTATTCAAAGTCTTTCTAGTGTGTTGTTGATTTTCTAAATCATTGTATGTCCTTTGCAAGGTTTGATTGGAGGATCGTTCGATCGGGACACCAATGTTTGATTTCTTGCAGAAACTTTGAACTTAATAAGTATCAAATTAGTGCAAAGAAGAGTAGAATAGTTCTTGTTCTTAAATATGAGCATTGCTTTAGGATCAATAATTTCTTGCAATTTTCTTGTCTTTCTTAAGTTGTAAATGTTGTTTGCAGACAGGATATGTTGTTCCACCCTGGGTTGCTCCCATGAACCGGAACTTTGTTTTCCTAGGGAGGAGTTAGAGGTAAAGGTTGTGTTTAGATGTGGTGTTATGAAAAGATGTTTTTAGTTTTATGTGTAGTGGCTTTCTTTTTCCTTTCCCCTCCTTCCTCTTTTGAGATAGTCCTCAACATGAAGTAAATATTTCTTTATATGTCTACCTTCTGGTGATGGGCTTGGGGGTGGGGGGAGGGGGATTGGTTTGTGCAAGCAAGGCGGTTTGACTTCCGAGCCAATTGGTCAGACAACTACTACTTCAATTATTATTTTAGTATTAGCAGCCTACGTTTGAGGCGAGGATCTCACAGCCTCTCTATCTCTATGAGATAGTGGTAAGGTTTGCGTACATTTTACCCTCCTCAGACCCAACTCGTGGAATTCTACTGGATGTGTTGTTGTGCCTCTCTATCTCTATGAGGTAGTGGTAAAAGTTTGTGTACATTTTACCTTCCTCAGACCCCATTCATAGAATTCTACTAGGTATGTTGTTGTGTCTCTCTATCTTTATGAGGTAGTGGTAAAGGTTTGCGTACATTTTACCCTTCTTAGGCCCCACTTGTGAGATTCTACGGAGTATATTGTTGTTTGTTAGCAACCTAAGATGCGTCACCAGAGATTTCTTGATTATAAAATATAAAATATTTAGAAAATTGTATCACCATGCGAAGGGACTTCATACTTTTGATTTCAGTAACTTGCTCCAATTAACATTTTGAACATTATGATTAATCTTTTGTAACTTCAATAATGATGTCATCAAAACACACACTGTTATCTTAGTATTGCTATAAATCTTTAAAATGCATATTTTTACTCTGAGAATTATTTTCCTTTGATTAATCGAACTCCGACAAATATTTTCTATGAAAATGACTTTCATTATACCAATACAATAATATTTTGTGACAATGACTGCAAACTTCAATTGTATATTTTTTTGCTTTGCCACTAAAATAAAGTACAAAGCAATTAATGAATGCAAACTTCAATTGTATATTATTATTATTATTATTATTATTATTATTATTATTATTATTATTTTGAATTTTCTGTCTGGACTATTAAATGTGTATGTATTTTCTACACTAAGTTGTTCCTAATTGAAATTCACAATCAAGTAATTGTCGAACTTTTTGTCGTAGTACCATTATCATAAAAATAAAATAAAAAAAAAAGAGATGAAGCAAGAAAAAAGTTGCATATTTCCTATATGAGATTCAAGTTACACCTGACCTTAAGCACACCCATTTGACGACACAAATATTACGAATTCATACAAAAAGAAAAAGGAATAACAGTGTATTGACTAATGAAATCTAAAAAATTTAGAGAATTCAAGGTACAAATAATGAATAATGGCTAAAATAGCATACAAAATTCTTGACAAGACAGCCTTCTTCTTATGCAGAAGTTTTCTTGTTTGGTTCAAAAACATACTTGATCAGTGACTCTTTGATTGGTAGCAACTCAGGGAACTCTTTCTTCAACTTTGATGCATCCATCTCGTTGTTACTGCGAGCTGCAACGATTACCTTGGCCTGCTCTTCCACTGTGAAGTTGGAATAAGTAAATGTTGGATCGATATATTTCTTGTACATTTCCAGGATCTCGTTATGGCTCACAACGCCCGGGTTTGTGAAATTCCATATGCCCTTGAGGTTACGCTTTGCCATCTCGATTGAAATTGGAAGAAGCTCATCCAATATGGTCATGCTGTTAGGAATGTTGACCACCTTATTGTAGCGGCTAATCTTTGTAATGAAATTACGAGGGTTGCTGAGGTCTGAAGATATTGGCATGCGAACTCTGAGCGTGCAGACATTGTCATAATTCTTCAAAAGATCTTCCACCTAGTTAAAGAAAACAAGATAACATGTTAATGCCTAAATAAGAGAATGATGTGTTATGGATCAAAATCTTAACAAGTGCTTACCATGGCCTTGGTCTTTGAATAGAAAGAACCAGCGAAATTGGGTCTGTCTTCCTCTTTGAACCCAATACCGGAACCTTCTGGGTGTGTAGCATCATATTCAAATATGCAACCAGTGGCAAAGTTTATCATCAGGAGGCCATGCTCTCTGCAAACATCTGCCAAGTTTAGAGTACCAGCAACATTTGTACGAATTGTTTCTGGTTTATGACTCTCGCACCAATCAACGTTGGGTCTACCAGTGACACCAGCAGCATTGAATACATGTGTGGGCTTGACAGTATTAATGTCTGCCAAAAGCTTTGCGCGATCCTCCAAACGTCCCCTGCCATACTCATATGGAATTCCCTGTTTCTCACACAATTTCCCTAGCAAACCGCCAATCCACCCAGTCCTACCATAGATCAAGAACTTATAAGGCCGTTTCTGAGGCCCGTTGCTGGTCTTTGAAGCTGGAGCCACCATATAGGTTTCATTGGACTTCCCTGAGAATTCGGTAGATCCTGAATCATATTTCTCAGCTCCATCCAAATTTCTTTCTATCCCACCAGGCATCATCAGCATTCTAGGATGGGGAAGCAACGCTCCCGAGACATCCCCCCACCAATCAGGGTTATTCTTATACCATTCGATAGTCTTTTTCAGACCTTCTTCCCATACGGTCTTCTCCGACCAACCCAAGTTCTTCAACTTCTGATCATCCAGAAAGTATCTTTGGTCATTAAAAGGTCTGTTCTCCACATACTCGATGCTTTTGTCCTGATCTATGTTAAAGAGTTTGCAAATATCTTGGGCAACATCAATCACTCTTCTCTCTTTTGTAGTTCCAATGTTATAAACATGACCAACCTCTCCCTTGTGTAGAATGACTTCAAAAGCCTCAGCAACATCCTCACAGTAGAGATAACTACGAACGTTACAACCATCACCGTGAATAGGAAGAGGCTTTCCCCTCATGGCTAAAAGTATAAACTTTGGGATTAGTTTCTCAGGAAATTGGTTAGGACCATAGACATTGTTCCCCCTAGTGGTTATAACGGGTAACCCATATGATCTACCGTAAGCCATAACAAGCATTTCGGCTCCAGCTTTTGTGGCAGAATATGGGTTAGTGGGAAGGAGTTGTGAGGCTTCATGGTTTCCTACAACAGCATCCTCATCAGTCTCCCCGTAAACCTCATCCGTACTCACATGGATAAACCTTCGGATCTGACCAGTAACTTTGCAGGCCTCTAATAGTACATGGGTACCATAGATGTTGTTCTTGGTGAACTCAAAGCTATTACCAAAGGAGTTATCAACATGGGTCTGAGCAGCAAAGTGCATAATAGTGTCAATGGACTCAGTGATGAGAAGGTAGTTCACAAGATCTGCACTGGCAATGTCTCCCTTAACAAACTTGAAATTAGGGGAAGATCTAGAAGGAATAAGGTTCTTCAAATTTGAACAATAATCAAGTTTGTCAAGGACAACAATCTTGTAATCAGGGTAGCTCCGGACAAGCCTGTTGGCTACATGACATGCAATAAATCCAGCAGCTCCAGTAATGAGTATATTCTTTGGGGTGTACGTTGACATCTTGAAGCAGCTTCTAACACATGCGAAATTCTAATATTAAGACTTTATAGCAACCTCAGATCCATAAGTTTAAAAACAAAATTTCATCAAATTGAACAGCCATCAGCATATACTCAAAAAAAAAAAGCACAAAAACCGCTTCTTCAAGCTAGCATTTGTGGATCTAAGCACTACAAAATGTCTGAGTCGACAACTATATAGTATAAACCAACAAAACCATTATACAATCAGCAAATCCTCAACGACAACAACAAATCCACAAGTGGGGTTTGGGGAAGGTAGAGTGTATGCCGTCTTTACCCCTACCTTGTGGACATCAACAGAAAAAAATTATCCGGCTTCCACTAAGTAATTAAGCAGATCCCACCCTTCATTATCTGTACTGTTAGGTGTGCATGGGATGAAAAGGAAACAATAAAACAACACAGGAAAACAAAACAATATCTCATTTCTTGATCAATCAATCAATCAATAAATCAATCAACCTAACAAATTCTCAAGTTAATCTTTATAGCTTAGTTGGTTGATTACGAACTTTCACCTTGTTGGTCCCCACCCCCGATCTTTTCTTCCAATCGATCAACCTAACTAATTCTCAAGTTAATCTTAATAGCTAGTTGGTTGATTACGTGAACTTTCACCTTGTTGGTCCCCACCCCCGATCTTTTCTTTCAATAAATCAACCTAACTAATTCTCAAGTTACTCTTAATAGCTTAGTTGGTTGATTACCTGAACTTTCACCTTACCGGTCCCCACCCACAATCCTTTTCTTTCAATCAATCAACTTAACTAATTCTCAAGTTAATCTTAATAGCTTAGTTGGTTGATTACGAACTTTCACCTTGTTGGTCCCCACCCCCCCTCCTTTTCTAAAAAGACTACCTACTCCCCAATACAAAACTAGTCGGGATCGGCAATATGAATCTTCTACACATTCTACTCCATTCCTGCTCATTTCAATCCAAGATTTTGCTCTTTTTAGGACAAATCAGGTTCTCTACAAAACCCCAAGTTGGAAAATGAAACAAAATAATAAACCCCAGATCATTAGATCCAAATTTCCCCAACAATGATCACCTATTAAAATGCTTATCTTTATCAGATCTGAATAAACTAACCCATGCAAAACCATAAAAGGGATCAAAACTATCAAAAATTCAAACAGATTAACAACAAAATCATTACTGAACCATTTTCTTCGATTCAAATTGTAACAAATCACACAAGATCAAATTAATAACAACAAATTATGAAAAAGAATTAAGAAAAATTGATGAAACTTACTGATTCAAATCCCGATCAGATTCCACCCCAACTGAGAGAAGAAAAAGAAAAGAAAAATATTGCCGAGTGCTTCGGCTTTATAGAGAGGGATTCTCAGACACGAAGGATCAAAGGAGCGTGCTTTTCTCTATTTATGGATTCACTTACCAAAGAAAATTCATATAAAAATAAAGAAATACTAAGGAAATCTTTTTTTTATAATAATTTTCCAGAATTATTAGTAAGGATTTTGTTTTTAAATAAATATTTCTAATTTAAAAGATCTATTTTTTATGTTATTTTTCTGTTTCTTTTTATTTGTTCGGTATTTTAAAAAATATATTTTTGATTTTATATGTTACTTTTAACTTTGAGATGAGCGTGTCCTCAAAATTGTCTCTATCTCTATGAAGTAGTGTTAGACCCCACATGTGAGATTTCATTGGTATGTTATTATTGTTGTATATGTTACTTTTAATGTATCAAGAAAAGATAACTTTTTATTTGTTTTATCTTCAATATTAGTTACTTAATATGAGTATTATAGTAATATATTCATATTAATCATTGTTTCTCAAAGAACCTGTAAAGTTCAAAATGAATAAGTAAAAGTAAATGGAAAGAGTGTTTACACTGAAAATTGTGACAATTAATACATGTACAAAGCCTACGAGTCGAAGGTTCTCAGAAAACAGTCTCTCTATCTTTGTGAGGTAGTGGTAAAATCTTACATTCTACCATTTTCAGACCTCACTTATAGAATTTCACTGAATATGTTGTTGATAGAAAGCCTACGAGTTGTATCTACCACCTATGGATTTATATTGATCTATGGGACTACTTTGATGTTTAAGGAGCTATTGAAACATAGTGACACTTGTATTGAAACATACAAAATGTGTGAAAGATAACTGGTATTTTCAACTAATGTATATTATTAGCGTATTTATCCAATAAAGTCGCTTCAAAATAAAATATGATATCAAGTATCAATTAAATGTTGTGAGATTGGGATGCCATAAACTACGTACAAATGATCAATAGTTATACTAATTGATCGATTCGTCTCCGTCTTATATATAAACCAAATCATATAATTTTATCCATTGAAATTTTATTGATCTCTGAACTTCAATTGAAAATTCTTGATACCACATGCCCACTGGTTTTGTCATTTGTGTACTTCAATATTTATTTATTTAAAGTTTCATATATGTCTGTATTTATATTTTTGGACTATGAATATGTATGATTGTATTTATTGCTTTTAGCTTAAATTGTTTATACATATATTTTTTTTGGGTTATACGTAGTTAAATATTTAAGAAATATCGTGATATGACTAGAAGCTAAGATCAAACATAATCTTGAAAAAATTGATGACCTCCAATAAGTCTTCAATAGACATGTTCTTTTCTACAAGTTTACATATGTGAAAATAATATCTTATGCATAATACACATTTTTTTGCTTATACGTAGTTAAATATCTAAAAGATATTGTGATATGACTAGAAGCTAAGATCAGACATAATCTTGAAAAAATTGATGACCTCCAATAAGTCTTCAATTTCAATTTGAGTGTGTTGGATTATGTATGACAAGGCGCTAGACATGTTTTTTTCTACAAGTTTACATGTGTGAAAATAATATCTTATGCATAATACACATTTTTTTTTGTTATACGTAGTTAAATATCTAGGAAATATCATCATATGTCTAGAAACTAAGATCAAACATAATCCTGTAAAAATTGATGACCTCTAATAAGTCTTCGATTTCAATTTGAGTTTGTTGGATGATGTATGACAAGGCGCTAGACGTGTTCTTTCTTTTCTACAAATTTAAATGTGTGAAAATAATGTCTTGCAGATATATAAGATAAGTTTGCATACAACAGATCTGAATTAGTACGATCCTTCCTCGAATTATCTTTTATTTTACATATCACGTACGACAAACTTACTCTGAATCCTGAACTCTGCCGAAAACCCACACATAGGTCAAGAAGATAACAAAAAATATGCATCTATGTGCTAGATTTGCTTAATTTTGCCTTCTCATAAGTTGGTACATACTTTCTATTCAAAATTTGTGAATATATCATAGCAAAAGTCACAGCAGCAAGTCCTTCAGAGTAGTTCCCCCAACCACATTCACATTTTCCTGAAAATATAGGTGCAAAAAGAGATTGAAAAAATTGTATCTAGATCTATCGTACAGTCTAAATTTTTATTAAAAGATCAATATATAAAGTAATTCAAGAGAATTTAACATATATTGTATGTACGCACAATTTTTTTAAACTTATCTAAGATAATTTTTTAGCAAAAGATCGTATACTCTTAGACAAGAATAATTCTGTCAATAATAACAATAGCTAAATATTCTAAGCTAGTACAAGGCCTCTACTTCGGCCAAGTAGATGGTCTCTATGTTTTTCTAAAGACTTGACGTCTATCTATAATTTTTTTTTTCATTTTATTCTTAATTAACATACTCTTATAATCATAGAAATGTCACAATAAGTTTAAACTCTAAAATCACTTATGTTAATAATTTTATTTTATTTTTTAAATTTTGATTCGAATCAAATATCATATTCAAAATGACATAATAGTTTATAACATATAAGAATATGTTAGCATCATAATAAAATAAATTATTATACATATTGTTTAAGTGACCTGATTAACGATGAATTGATCATTATCAACATGACGAACTGGCCTGCCTCTCGCATCATACAAAATAAGCCCACTAAACCTTGGCAACTCACACTTTTCACCCATCAATATAGGCCTTTGCCACACGGGCGAGTCTGAGTTGTGGCTCTGCCACCTATTAGACTCGCCCCCAAGTTGACCTGCAACAAGTAACGGAGAAACTTTCTCCTTATGACTCCTACTGTCCTCCCACTTGCTTGGCCCACTCCACCTAACCGTACTCGTCAGCACTTTCTTCAAACTCGGTAACTTTGGCTCAGACCATTCTACATTGGATTCCGTGCTACACGGGTCTTGCCCCACTAACCCCTTTCTTCTATTGGCTGCTCTTATTCTGATAAAAACAGTAACTATGCAAATTCCAATGACTAATGAAGAAATGCAAATGAAAAATGCAATGGATTCTTGAGTTGAGAGCTTCAATTTGTCTTCTAAGTTCCATAAAGCTGATTCCATTTTTTTGGTTTTCAAGAACCGCACAAAGTGTTTGATGAAATGCTAAAGAGAAGAAACAGAGGTTGCTCTGTATAATTTTGGTGGTAGCATTTATTTACTCACCGTTTTGCTGTTTGGTGGTGAATTAAAAGCCATTCACGAGATATATCATGTAGAAGGAATTAAGAAATGATCATATATATATATGTGTGTATGTGTGGGGGTCAGTGCCAAAGTCGAGATTTTCATTAATGAGTATAAAAATACGAAGAGGTATATATATGTACAAACAAATTTAATGTCGGAGGGGGTTTGTCGGTCCTATCCGGTTTGGTCCCTAGTAGCAATGGCGAAACCACATAGTAACATATGAACCCCTTGGCGAAAAATTATATTATTTATATATAGTAAAAAAAAAATTATGTATATATAATAGATATCGACTCCCCTTCAATTTCTTCGCATGTCTACTTCTTAAAATTTTGAATTCCCTTAAAAGAAATTCTAGCTGTGCCACTGTCTGATAGTGATAATAACAACAATAACAAACTCATTGTAATTTCATACGTAAAATTTGAGGAAGACGATGTGTAAAAATTGTTTACATATATAATATCATTGTGATTTAACATAGGTAACACCAACATGAACTCTGGTGGGATGTTCAAGAATTTAATATCTCTCCATCTTTACTCGGAGGTTTCGAATTCGTAGATTGGGTATGACTAAATTATATTTAAAGCGAAACCATGTCACTTATGACCTTTTGAAGTTATTGATCATGAATCTATCACGGGCGGTTGTCGAGTTGATGGTATGAGTTTGACAAAAATCAGTAGCTTTGACTCAAATTTTGTACGCGGTGTAATTTTGCATTTATGTAAGAGACTATTTTAACAAATCAAACTTGTATCTTTTTATTCGAATGCCAATAATTTTATTAGTTACGCTAAGATGCGGTTGAATTTATTTAGACTGTGAGTTTGTTGGAAATGGGAGTTTGAGCTTGCACAGATCTTGAAGCTGAAAAACTGGAGAATCCATGACTAATAGATAATAGTCTTTTAATTCTTGGGACTTGAATATTGTTGGATGCATTACTTTCACTCCACTCCATTTGTCATTTAAATGATAAATTAGTCAAAGGATGCAAAGACATATGATGGATGGAATTTTTTGTTTTTTCTAACATTTAAAAAATAAAATATTTATGTTCATTAGTGATGGTGAAATGAGTTGTAGTGGCGGTTATTATGATGTTAGTGGCTACTAATTATGGTGTTAAAATTGTGATAATAGAGGTGGTTAGCGCGTGGCAGGGATTGTATGTGGTGCCTGTTGATAGTAATGGCAAAGGTGGCAACAAATATGGGGTGGCGACATCGATAGTGATGGTGACAATGGCGGCAATGGAAAGTGGTAAGTGTGGTATCTACCAGGGACTGAAGCTGGTTGACGGCTAGTAGCAACATTAGTTGTCAATGATGATAAGAGGTAGTTGATGGTGATGATTGTCAACGGTATTAATTATCAAGGCAAAAGTAATAAGTGGTGGTGGCCGGTGCAAGTGAACATAAGAGGGTAAAAATTATCCACACAAAAATATTTTAATGATGTTAAGACTCTGTTCAAGATCTTAATGATTAAGAAGTTACGAACCAAACAAATGCTTAAATCTTAATGTAGTAAATACATGTGATTACCTAAAATATTTTTGAAATCTATGACCAAACACCTAATAAACAAGTATGTATACCTCGAACTATTTATAATTGTTTGGACAATATTTGATTGAAATTGAAAATAAATAAGTAATTATTTGAAATTGAAATCGCATTTGGTCATAATTTTTTTAAAAAATATTTCTCAGTTTTTAACTTAATTATCTATTTCTTTTTTTAAAAAACTCACTTTGTGCATGTCGAATCCTCACAAGGCAAGTGTACTTTTGGAAGAATTCGAGGTAGGTGTAACAATATTTTTGGAAATTCCGAATAATATAGACAGGAATTCTCTCATTGCTTTTTGGGTCCAGAAATGTGCTCTTCCTTTGAGACCTTTTGATTTATTTTGCCCCAAGGAATTGAGTTAAATGTAGAAGAAAAACCGATTCCAAAATGCCATCATCCCCTCTCCAGACCGCGCTTGATTTACCTGAGGTAAGATATGTGTTACATCGTCACCTCCCCTGACTTCACTTGTCGAATTACACTAGGTACGTTGTATTAGAAACAATTCAGATCAGATCTCAACAAAATTCATCAAGAAGAAAAAATGACATGCAAGGAAGCAATGGCATGAAGAACAGTAATCTTATTCACTAATAAAATCAATAGTACAGTACAGCCTAAAATTTACAGGGGCATAGGTACTAACTCACAGGGTAAACTGATCTGAGAAATGCCTAATTTTGGCAAAGAGACCTAACCAGATATCATATGTCAAAGCGTGATGTATGTTTCATCATTGAATCTTTGATAGGGGCTGCTTGGTTAGATGAACATGCAGACTGTGAATTCTTTCACCTCCAACGTGGATTTACTCCATTCATTGAAGAACGAACGTCTGAATATAGTCTGCTAAGTCAGGCCATACTGGATGGTGCTAACCTCTCTGAGCAGCAACAGCAACAGCTGCAGCACCGACTGCACCAAATTGATTTTGTGCCTGTAGTAGTTTTGCATCGATTGCAATTTGACCACCCAACTGTGCTACTTTTTCTTGTGTTGGATGATACGGGTTGGTGTTCATCTCAACACTCATGTTGCATTGTGCAGGTAGGGGTCTAAATTGAGTGCTGTCCTTGGCTTCCATTCCACACTTCTCTCGATTCCCCGGGTTCATCCTGAACATATAATGTGGAGAAATGCCATGAGGAAGGAAGCCAGTATTCTGTGTATGTACTCTTCCGTCATATGGTAATATTGGGCCTACAACTCTCCCAGGTTTGGCTGAAAAGGATAGAAATGACTATTTGAGAACAATCATGTGATCATGTGCTATAGCCTATACAAGTACACTCGTCGAGAGTTTGAGTAGACATGATCATGTCTGATCTATTTCTTATTTCCATGGGAGGATAAGTTTAAACGCAGTTGAGTTACACATGGTAAAATAATTTTGTTTCATCGACAGGCATTTGATATAATATCACATCAGCCACTAGAAGACCAAACAGTTAATTCTTATTAAACTGTACCTGCATGGACTCGATGTGGTGGTCGTGACATGTTTTGTCTAGTTCCTGAGCTTTTCTCTGTGACTCTGACATCACTAGCTGATTTTTCTGTTACTTGTGTATGATCAAACAGAGAGAAGTTCTGCCTAGCTTTGGGGGGAACGGTACTTGAATTGACTGCAGATCTGCACACATTTAGGAACATACGTAATTAATTAAGCCCGAGATAAACAGAGAAAATATGAGGCAGCAACGACAGTAATTCCCCTGATGAAACACTTCTTGTTATTCCCAAGAATCCGAACAACGTTAAAACTTTGTGAGCAACTTATCCTGCTTTCTCAATCGTGACCACTTCTCGAATAAATATAAGCAACAAAAGAACAAAGAGAACCATACGTGAAAGAAAGCTGTACTGCGGAAAAGTGAGTAACAAGATTGACAGAGCGAATCCGGTATAATCTTACCGTGGAAGAGAGACATGCTTTCTATCGAGAGGAATAACTGGCCCACTTTTACCATTATTTTCCTCGAGATGAGCAAATTGCCTTCTAAACTGACCATCTGCACTGCAAATGTAAACAACTTCCACAAAGTTAATCACAAACTGAAATAAGATAAAAATATGCTACTGAAATTAGAGATAAACATGAGTTGAGGAGCGTGTTAGAACCTAGGATAGAGAAAATTTGTGCCATCATTTCCAGCAATGTAATCCTTTTGAAGTTGAGGATGATATTCCAATATCTCCCGAAAAATTAGTTCCTTAATGTCCTCCTTGGTTACCCTTCGTCTCTCAAATTCAAATTCCAGATTTGAGATTGGTCGACAAGAAGGTTCCCTCTCAATCTTGGCCAGTCCCTTGAAATAAGAATCAGACAAAGCCTAAAGGAAAGGGAGGAAAAACAGGGAACCAGCAGAAGCAAAATTAGAACTAGCTATCGAGCCAGATAAGGATGAGGATAAAGGATGCCATTTATGCTACTGTTAAAATCAGGGATATATTAGGAGGCACAATTACCTCTTCAGCAGTAGGTCGATCCTTTGGATCAAATGCTAACAACCTCTGCAGCAGTCGGAGCACCAGAGGATCTGCACCTGGAAATTTCTCTGTAAAAGGAACTGGATTCTTTTTCCGCATGCTTGTCAAATACTTTCTTGCCTTCTCATTACGAACCTGCACTCAAGAGAGGACTCCTCTATCAATATGTTTGCAAGATAAGGCTGACATCCAGTTATTCACCAAAAAACAAATAGACTTAAGGTTTTTACCCCAGATATGGTATCAGCTGACGGCGTCCCAAGAAGATCAGTCATCAAATCTAACTGATGAACAACACTTTTGCCCGGGAACAATGGTTTTCCTGTCAGTACCTCCGCGAAAATGCAGCCGATACTCCATATATCAATGGCAGGTGTATACTGAAGAATTGAAAGTCAAAATAAGGATTTAGAAAATAAATCTGCAAAAACATTAGTAAGACCCCGCAGAAAAATTAATGCAGGACCCGACACAGTTACCTGAAGAATAGATAATTCAACTTCCAGGAGAGTTCAATAGTCCTCCCTGAACAAGAAGGGTTGTAATCTACACATCACTCAAATACACTTATAATGTATTGACTATAAAAACTGGTATTCTAACCAAAATACTGCAGCTTCTAACAGTATCATGAGCACATCAGACGCTGCAAGAAGAGTGGGAGAAGTACCTTTTTACCTTCCTATAGCTATTGGGAAATAAGAGCCGATACATGATACTTCAACAGATCAAAACCAACTAAAATTAACGACACAACTAACAGTATAGACGCTCTGTCTGTGGCCTAGTCCATAAAATGATTGACTACAGAATGGCCAAACCTACAATCCTAAGACAGATAATGGAACGTAAAACTATTTATGTCAACTTCTGTTTCAACTAATCATGTGCACCATCTTTGGTGGTGGTTCTCTTCTATACCATTTTCCCTTGTCCAAGACCTAGGGGATGGATGTACTGGAAGGGACAGAGTGTATTGATACATGATAAAAAAACACTTGCTAAGAAATTATTAAATAGAAGACAAAGCAAATTGTTAGCACGAACTACCTTGGAAAAGAAAGACCCACATAGTTCAGGAGCCCTGTACCACCTTGTAGCAACATAATCCTGCATGGTGTGTCGGAATACAGAAAGTCAAGAAATTACATCAGAAGCTGAAGATAATAATGAATAAAATGCACTTTAAGTCAAATTTACCCGATATCAAGAAAAATGAAAACGCCATTACTGACATTGATCACGGATGGGACAAAGATCTAAAGAAAGCATACCGTCCAAAGTACTGTGGTTGGAGTATCATTGAATTCAACTCTTGCCAATCCTAAGTCACATATTTTGAGTTTGCAGTTCGCATTTGCCAATATATTTTTTGGTTTAAGATCTCGATGGTACACATTCGCTGAAACACACACATACAAGTCAGACATGGAATGGAAAATAGAGAAACCTCATAGCAACTTGGAGAGAGGAAAAAAAAGAGTAGTAGTTACAACATTCACAAGATGATTTACCTGTGTGCATATATTTCAGTGCTCGTAGCATCTGATATAGAAAAAAGCGATGGTGTTCATGTGATAAGTCATCATTAGCCTTAATAACATGGTGAAGATCAGATTCCATAAGCTCAAAAACAACATAAATATCTCTGAAGTCTCGTTTAGAAGGTGGTAACATGATTCTCTTGATGTCAACAATATCCGGATGCCTTAAAAGTCTAAGCAATTTAATTTCGCGCAAAATTCGAATTGCATCGGAAGTGTGCTGGAAAATATCAGTTATTTTCTTAATTGCCACTTTTTCTCCTGTATGAGTGTCAATGGCAGCACAAACAACTCCATAGCTTCCCTTCCCTATAACTTCCAGGATTTTATACCTATTTGCCTCTCCATACTCTGTAAAGAACTCCACTTCTTTGGTGTTCTGAAACATTAAAGAAAGCACCATATTATTCATTCCACTAACAAGTGGGCTAAGGCTCATGAAACAATGAAACTTTTTACGTTAATATTTTCGAACTACACTTCCACAAGGTTGTCAAAACCAAGTTACAAATATCATTTGTACCACTCAATAAGCAAACCATTCGCATTATGAGAAACAAGGACTGATTATCAACTGAAAGTAAAGTATGACCTACTTTCACAACCAAAAAAGGGAGAACGAAATAAGAATGTGATCACGTTCAACAAACAAACCAACTAGCATGGAGTAAAAAGTAAGAAATCTGGTCTCCCCTTTCTCAATCATAAGGTTACCTTTTACCTAAGAAGCCAAAAAATAAAAATTCTTCCAAACTACAAGAGAGAAGTAACCACAAGGCTGTCTCTCAAAACACAAATACAACAACAACAACAACACACCCAGTGTAATTCCACAAGGGGTCCCGGAAGGGTAGAATGTATGCAAACCTTACCACTATCTCATAAGAGGTTGTTTCCTCGGAACCCTCCTCTACAAATAAAATGACAAATTCCAAGAACCAATTTTTAATGCAGCTAGAGATTTAATAATACTAAATAACCTACATACACTTGTTGGATTCCACTGGGAATGTACGGACAGGTAAGGTCTGCGTACATCAGACATCACTTGTGTATTCCACTGGTATGTTGTTGTTGCTGTTGTTGTTGAAGGAAAGGGCCTATTTGGATATGCGGATTTCTTTTCATTTTCTTTTTCAAGAAACATTTGAAAGCATTGTTTGGTTATATATTGGAATTTTTTTTATTTTTTTTTGGCTAGTTTTTGAAACTGAGTTTTTCAAGTTTGATGATCAACACCAGCTTTTCAAGTGAATTTTTCTTTTTCCACACATAAAAGAAAACTGACAAAGAAATGAAGAATTACAACTGACACAAAACCCAAATTTCTTCAGCTAAATTCAGTTCAGTTTTGCTTATGCTAATTATACATTCGATTTTCAGCTAGAACTTCTAAAGCTCTCCAAAAACAAAAATTTAACAATCAAGATCTCTCCTTCAGTTCAACAAAATCAAACTTTCCGAGATAAGAGATAAAGATAGAAACCTTCTTGCGATGATCTTGTTGCATCTTAATTTTGAGAATTTCCAACAACCCACTTCTACTTTCTTCTAATTTTTCCCAGATCTTAAACAAAAGATCAGATTAAAGCCAAAATACGAACACAAAAACCAGAAATAACCAGTAAAATTAGGAAAATCAGCTGGAATTCCACTACCAACAGCTACTTCGTCTCTCCAAAACCGAAACCCCACTTCGTTTTTCTCCCAATTCAGCTGTAAAAACTCCACTACCAGCTCACTCATTCACTTCTAAAGAACCCACCAAGATTACTCACACCACTACAAAATCGACCAAAAGAACACCAAAAATTTCGAAAGAAACTGAACAGAAACTCAAATACAGAGCAAACCCTTAATGGGTATAATGGCGATGGACAGAGGAGAGACGGAAGAACTGAGATGAGAAGGAAGAAAGGAGAAAGGAGAAGAGATTTGAGATTTATAGGGGTCCTTTTATAAGGATAAAAAGTCTGTGGATCGAAAAAAATAATTAAAAAACTTTATCCGTTTACTGTGATTAGTACGGTCCTCTATACGGCTAGGGCAAAAAGTTTAATTTAATAAACTTCATGGGATTCTCTTTCAATATTTCAAAAGATAAGGTGTCTTTTTGAGATTTTGTAAAGTTTGGAAAGATTGAATTAGGAAACATACAAAAAAAAAAAAAAAACTGATAATTATATGAATGTGACTAGCTATATTTATAACTTGGGTAGGTATTTATATTGATTGATTCAATTTACAATGATTAATTGATTTAATAAAGCGAAAATATAAATTAAATAAAAGGTTTGTTGTTGTCAAGTTGTTTTGTGCTTTCTAATTTTAGGTAGCTAGCTGTGACTACATCTTATTATTTTGTTTTTAACTGTGTTCTTCATTTGCTTTTTCGTTATGTCACAACCGATTCTATTTAAAAAGAAAGATCTAAAATATTTATAATTAATTTTTTTTGTTTTTGTATATTAGATGAATGACTCGATCTGTAAGAATCATCATTCGAAATTATTGAATTGTCTAAAATAGAATCACTAAATTAATATTTCATGGATACTAAATATGTATATGCAAATACAACAACAACAACAACATAACTCAGTGCCTCAAAAGACTCCCGGTTCGTTGCGCGGTAAGGGGGGGTCGGATGTACGCAGTCTAACCCCTATGTTTAAAAACATAAAGCGGTTATTTCCAGATGACCCATGAGGAGCGTCGAAAGTTGCATTGACTAACTGCTACTTCACAAATGAAAAAAGCACAAATAGTTTAAAGAGCCATTTTGCTTTATTCCATCATACTCTAAGGCCAAAACATAGTCAATCTTTGACTCCATTCGAGATTGATGGAAAATAAATATGTATATGCAAATGATAGCAAAAATTAAAATTTTTGATATAAATATAAAAAATTCAAGACATGTCATAATAATAATTAATTCATTGTCCACCTTTTACAACATTGATACAATTTATTATAAAAAATAAATAAATAAAAAACTTGACTACACCCATTGATCCTATTGGACTTGTTATTATGTAAATACATGATATTATGAAAATTTTGTATCCTTTTAATTGGATGACATTTCTTAAAACTCTTTGAAATATGCATTAAATTGAAAGTATAGTGTGAACACCACATAAATAAATAAATCATACACATGTAAACATTATATAATAATAATAATAATAATAATAATAAGTTTACTAAAAAAAAAGTACCACCAAAACAAGTCTTTTTGAATTATTTTTGTTAATTCATGAAGCATGCCTCAAAGATCATGGTAATTATATAGTACTTAAATACTAATTATTAAATATTAATAAAATTAATGCACAACTCCTAAAGGTTCAATAATAAATCAATTTGTGTTTGGACGTTTTCATAATGTTTTTTTTGTACATATTGTTGCATAGTTAATATATGTATTTTTCATCAACCATTCAACCACAAGATCATAAATTAATTGAAATGAAAAAAAAAGGTACACAGAATATAGAAGTTTTGTCCATAGTTATTGTTCATTATTAAAGAGTGTGTTAGCAATAAATAATATTCTTCTACTTTTAGAAATTAAAGAAATCTTGATAAGGAATATCAATCAATCTCTTCTAATAAATCGTACACATCATGAATATTAGTTAAAAATATTCAAAAAAAAATAATTTTTCTTCTAAATAAGTTGTACATAATATAAATTAAATTGATCATACTAATAATTTCAAACATCAAATAAATACAAACTACTAAAATAAAATTATAATTGCACTCAATAATTGAATCTAGTAGATTGTGGTTAAGTTGTTCTTTCACCATCAACTTTAAAAACTAAAGTAAACTTTCTTATATGATTAAATATGTGTGCCACATAAAATATTAGAAAGAAAAGTTGAAGGGTTGATATCATGAATGTGGCACTTAGATGTGGAGTTGCTTTACTTACTTGCCAAATTAACACATAGGGTGGGGTGGAGGGGGCGGAGCTATTCCTTTGGTAAGGGTTCATTCGAACCTCTTTCGACGATAAATTATATTATTTATATATGATAAAAATATTTTTTTTGTATATGTATGGTAGGTGTAAGATCCTCTTCGATCAATTCATGTAACTACTTTTTCAGATTTTAAACTCCTTTAATGATAATTTTGATTCTGCCATTGATGAGGTGGGTGGGATGTGGTGGGGGTAAGTAGGGGGGTTGGTGTATATAGTGCAAATGGATGAATTATTGGTGGGGGCAATTGAAAGATTTATTTAAAAAGTTGATGAACACAAGATTGGAGGATGAGGTTATGAAGTAAACAAACACAACATGTGTAAATAAAAAAGGATACAATTTTTTGTGACCTTGTTCTATCATGTTTCTTTTTTAAAATCATGGTAGTCAAACTAATTTACGCATTTATTTACCATAATATATACACTTTCAAATCTTTATGATATTTGAATCGACTATATCGATTGTTAAAATTGATTTTATTTGGACGATTTGTTTCTTCGATTAACTTAACAAGGATATTCATGTATGAAAAAAAATAAGGAAAGATTGACGAGTTAAGCTTATGTTTTTCATTTTAAATTAGCATTATCTTCACTAAAACAAGTATGTGTGTAATTTCTTCTTACTAACTCTTAAACACTAAAAAATATGAATCTCTTAATTATTGAAAAATTCATTTTTTAGTTTCTATGAAATCTGACCAAGTAATATCGAATCTTTAGTTAATTGAATAGTGCACTTTTAATTGCTTTATGTTAATTTATTTGAGACAAATATTAATAACTTTGAAAAAAAGTATTATACAACAACATCAACATTACCCCAATGCCTCAAAGGCTCCCGCCCATTGCGGAATAAGGGGGGGTCACATGTACGCAGCCTGACCCCTATTCATTTGCTAAAAAATATATTACATATATACTAAATTCAAATTCATTAACTTCAAATCTTGATTTCATTATCTTGTTTTGATTCATAAAACTATATATTTATTCATTGGTTGGCTACAAGTCACAAGTTGCAACTTTAAAGAACACCACAAAAATACAACACAAGATTTGATTTTATTTTTTATGAATTCTTTTTTTCTTGTTGAGTCAATGGTGGGGAATCTAAATTAAAATTATATTAATTCCTTGCACTGCATGTACTTGGATGCTTCCATCATTGTTACTTCTTTTCAGTTTCTGTGCTTAAATGTGATCCATTCATTTTAATTTTTTAAGATCATTATTATTATATTGTTGGTAAAGTTAAGTGTTTTTTAGTTGTCACTATCAAGTGTGGCCCTCTTCCCTAATGAATGGAGTATTATTTTATTCCCCTTGGCATATTCTTTGAAGTTTCTGTTTGGCACAATGCATAAATTGATCTTTTAATTTGGAGTAAAATTTTATGTTGGAATTTAAATTTTTAAAATGCACAAACAACTATTATTACAACTTAAAATTTCAGTCCAAGTTGATAAAAAACGGGCAAATTGGAGTGTCTGTTTGTGCATTTTGAAAGTTTGAATTTCAACTTAAAATTTCACTCCAAATTAAGAGGTCAATCTATGTATTGTGCCTTTTCGTTTTGTTGGACGGGTGAACAAAGTCGTATGTATTATTGATCGTTAGTACGTATATGTATTAATGATTCATTAAGATTAGTTTAAGAAATGTGAAGTGAAGTAATTAGAGCATAGAGTTAAACTTAAGTCTCATTTGATTACACTTCAATGGAGGCTTAAAACTATGACTAATAATTTCATTTGTTTTATGAAGATTTGATCACTTAATGAATGAATAGATCTGATTGATTTAAATTTTGAATAATGTCTTAATGTTATTTAAAAGATTTTGTAAAGATCATTTTTTTTTATTTGGTCTATAATTTCTATCTACCATCACTATACTTAGTCATGGCTTTGAACCACATCTCACTAAACAAGCACTATTATTGCTATTGCAATACCACATCCACCATCGCAATTATTAAAGAGTCGTCTTTCACTAGCCAAACATGACTATCAGTCACTACTAAACAAGTACCATCATGATCACCATCATCATCGTCAATCACTATTACACCAATCACCTTCATCATTACAATTATCATTATTGACAACCATCAAACATTACTATTTACCACCAATCACTAACACTAACTTTACCTCTCCTATTTACCACCATCATCGATCACTACCACCAGCTTTACCTCTCCCACTTACCACTGTCACAGATCACTATCAATAATTGTTATATACCATCAATTACCTTGTTCATCATCACCATGACGGCTAACCACCATATCATTATCAATTACATTATTATCGTCAATCACTATCATCACGACCAACCATGACCGCCATCACTCTTACCATACAAACAATCACTCCCAAATATAACCACCCAAACGGTTACTAAAATCAACTCTATCTTCATTACTAGAATATAAAAAGACAACTTGCAATATAAATAGCACTAACTTTTTACACCACTACCACTTTTGCAATAAAGTCAATAATATATAGCACCACATAAAAGTCCTCCCAATGGACTTCTCTCTTGTCTATTTTGCCCCTTCAACATTCCACTTATTGTAACGTCTCTCAAATACAGTAAATATAGCCGTTATGCCTCTCCGCTTTTTCTATCCTTAAAATGTTGTACTTCTTTTCTCACTAACAATCACTTTTCTCTGAAGAATCTCAGTCTGTTTTTTCTCTCTGGCTCAACAAGTACAACACAACACTCAATGGCTAAAGCAACTCTCATCCTTTTCCTTCTTTTGTCCCACATTTCAGGTTTGTATCAGTTGTTTCATGTGCTTCAATCATGTTTAATTTAGCGTTCTGCTACTATTCGTTATTAATTTGACTGATACATTTTTTGAGAAACAATTTCTCTATTTTCACAAGGCAGGAATACCCTCCACAAGTCTAACATATGGTATTACATTGTATCTTATCATTTGCTCAAAACTAGTACATTTGATTTAGACACATCTTATTTTGTGCATTTAATTTAGTTTCAGGATTTAGTGGAAATTTTCACGTACATATACCGGGTCTATGTCAAAATTATTGAGTTTTACAAACTGTAACATATATTGCGCATGTGTTGCTAAATTACATAGGTAAAAGGGTTTCACGCGCTCAAATTTGAGTGAACAACGTGCATTTTGCCATGTCAACATGACGGATTTATGAGATATACTTTTACCTACAAGACATGTCTATTTGATAACAATGATAGTTTAAGTGTCTACCTGTCAATTGATGACAATATAATACGAGTTGTATATACTATTGGCGTAATTGGCCTATATTATTCGAACTTTTTAAAATGTCTACATAAGCATGTCTAGTCCTTCAAAAAAGCATTTTAGAAAATTTGACTAGAACGCGGCAGCACATTTGAAGAGTTGAAACAACATATATAGATGTTGGTGATACATTCTACTAAATTTGATGATATGCTTTTTCACTTTATTCTTGAGAATGGTAGCTAAAATTACACAAGTACTCACATTACTCTTTCTTGTTTTTTGCAGTGGGGACATTAGTGTTAGCAAATGAACAGGTAACTAACTTCAAGAACTCAAAAATCTATACTGAATTTAATTGTGAAAATTATCCCATGAGTGAGCAAGGGTGGTACAAAATGATTGTTTCTGACAGATCCTCGACTAACTGAAAAACTGTTAATCTTTTTCACTTTTTTTTTTAATTGTAGAAAACTTGGTGTGTAGCTAAACCTTCATCAGACTCAAAAACACTAGAAGAAAACATAAATTATGCATGTTCTCAAGTGGATTGTAGGATTTTGCAAAAAGGTTGCCCTTGTTCTTCACCAGATAATCTCATGAACCATGCTTCTATTGCCATGAATCTTTATTACCAAGCTAAAGGAAGGAACCATTGGAATTGCCACTTTGGTAATTCTGCCTTAGTTGTCTTGACAGATCCAAGTAAGTCTTTATTTCGATTTCCAATTTATGTAACACAAATTTGACTTGTTGCACAGTTTGATTCAACGGCTCTTAAAGCTCGTCTGATCAATGACAAGTCAAAAGTGTTTATTTTAGAGAGTTGATGAGGTGTTCAATTTAACTTTTGAAGAATTGAGGAATTTTTCAAAACCAAAAGAATCGTTTTTTCTCTTAAAAGTACTTTGAAACTTTGATGCTTCAATATTGATAAACACGTTTTTCAAATTGACTAGTCAAACAGAAATTATTATTTTCCAAAAGCACTTGAGACAAAAAATTATTTTTAAAGTCAGTAAATTTTTTAAACTTAAATATGTCATAATATTTATGTACGTGTAAGTTTTTTCTAAACTTGTGATTTTAAATAATATGCAATCTTGATGATATTATGCAAGATTAGTTATTAATCAATTATGAAATCTTGATAATGGCAGGTTATGGTAGCTGTATCTATGAATGAAGACATGATTTTAGGATGAGAAGATAAATAAAGAGGCCATTTTTTTAAATCTCTGTTTAGCCTTTTGGGTGGCCACTTGTTATTTATTTTTACAAAATGTAGTCATGTAAATTAAATAACCCCCTTTTAATATATTAGTAAAAGATCTTGTATGCTTTTCCCAGAATGATTGATATCCTACGACTTACAAGGGATTTCCCAAAAATATTACTATTAGTTAAATCGAATTAATTTCATAGATGATCATTCAATTTTAAATTTATATCGAATTAATTTCATAGATGATCATTCAATTTTAAATTTATTGTAAGAGAAAAAAATAAATTATACTTTTAATTATTAACACACTAGTCTTATATATCATGTAAATTACAAAAATAAAAATTTTTAAGATTATCTTAATTTTTTTATGTGTTGAATTCATGAATTTTTCAAAGTATGTATGACAGACTTTGTTCGAGCTCAAATTTTTGTAGGTCAATTGGTAATAACCTACTGAATAATATTCATTATTTTCTAAAGGCGAACATCATTATTTTTAGAGTTTTTAATAGATATTCAAGATTATCACGATTTTTTTGTGTATATTAGTCTATAATTTTTAAAAATATATACGACCGACTATGTTTGATCTCAAATTTATGGGTCCATTAGTAACGATATATTAATTATTTTTGAAAGATGGAAGTGCTTGTTTTGGAGTTTATGTGTCACGAAATAAGAATTTAGGTTTATCTCCTTTTTTTGTATATTAATCCAATAATTTATCGGAATATGTTACTCTATTTGAACTCAAATTTTATTATTCTATTGGTGACAATCTATTAAATGATAATTGTTGTTATTTTTGAAAGACGTACGTTGATTTTTTTAAAGTTTGTGCATCACGAAACAAGAATTTTGGTTTACCTCATTTTGTCGTATGAATTTTTATTAGTCCATAATTTTTTTTGAATATATATAATCGACTCTATTTAATCTAAAATTTAATGAGTTCATTAGTGACGACCTATTAAATGATACTTTTTATTTTAGAAAGTTAGATAAGCTGCTATTTTTCTAGTCTATATATCACAAGATAGAAATTTAATGATTATCTCTATTTTATATTTATATTTATTCATGACTTTTTGAGAATATGTATGACTAACTCTATTTGAATTAAATTTTGTGGTTCTGTTGGTTAGGGGTGAACAAAACCAAATCGAAAATCGAACTAAATCGCAAACCAAGTCAACTCGAGAAAAAATTTGACTACTGATTTGATTTGATTTGGTTTGGTATTGACGAAAAAAACCCGACTATATTTGGGTTGGTTTGATTTTGATTTTAAAAAACCAATTCGAGGCCAAATCAACCCGACATTATATA
>JAABOM020000002.1:2125106-2145160 GCA_011800125.2 Solanum clarkiae
TCTTTACTAATATCATATTTTGTATTTTTTTTTAAAAGAATCTTAGATATTTGTATTTTAGTAGGACTAAAGAAATATTTTAATCATAAATTAATTATATGTTTTTATAAATACTTTACCAAAAATTAGGAAAAAAACTCGAAAACACGAGAATTTCGAAAAGAAAAAATCTAAAAATTCGAGAAACTTGAAAAAATCCAAAAATCCGAAAAAACCGAGAAAACCCGAGGTTGAAAAACCCGAGTATTATTGGTTTGGTTTGATTTTTATATTTAAAAACCCGACATAAATAGTTTGGTTTGATATTTAAAAAAGTCGAACCAATCCGGACCACGAACACCCTAATTGGTAATACTTTTTGTCTTTGAAACGTAAATGTTGCTTGTTGGAGTTGATGTGTCACAAAACACGAATCAAAATTATCTAAGTCTTTTTGCGTGTGTTAATTTATAAACGAAAAATGATCTAAAATATCGTCGAACTATTTAAAATTGTACAAAAATATCTCTCATCCACCTATTTGGCCTAAAATATCCTTGTCATCCACATTTGGATCCAAAAATACACTTTTTTTTAACTGAATAGTAATTAAATATTTTAAATAATCTTTTTTAAACATATAGTAAGTAACTCCTTATTGGTTACAATTTAATTATTTAAAACTAATTTTAAATAAGTCTTCAGATCATTGTGATCTTTTACATTGGGACGGGTTAATGTTGGGACGCGTTTTTAATTTGGGACGGATCATTTATTATTTAAAATTAATCTTTAAATAATTAAATTGTAATTGGCATGTGTTTTAAAAATTATACTTAATTATATTTCTTTAAAACATTAGTTGGTAGTGTTTTTTCCAAACACTGCCAACAATGGAGAGTGTCATCAACTCGCATAGAACAATGTTTTCATGTCATTGCAGACCCTTTATTCACAAATTAATCCTTCAATCATCACTGTATCTTCCACTTTCTCTCCAAAGATCAAATCTTGGAGCCCCATCATCTCCATTTTCATCATCTCAACTGCTAAATTCAGATGAAACCAACTTTATCAACCACAAAGACTGGTTAAGCTCAAATGAAGTTATCAAGATTTTTCAAAATCTCAAAAACCCAAGTTCAGCTCTAACTGTATTCGATCAAATCTCAAATCGAAAAGATTACAGACCCAATGAAGCTATTTATAGTATAGTTCTCAAAAATCTAGCAATGGGTAAAAATTTTGATGCAATTGACACCCTTATGGAGAAAATCAAGATTGAAAGGAAATGTAGGCTTTCTGATGAGTTTTTCTATAATGTTATCAAGATTTATGGGCATTTAGGTGGTAGAATTAACAGAGCAATTGATACCCTTTTTGATATGCCTAATTATAAGTGCTTTCCAAGTGTGAAAACTTTCAATTTTGTACTGAATTTGCTTGTGAATACTAAGCAATTTGATGTTATTCATAAGGTGTATATGCGTGGTGCTGAATTGGGTGTTGAGATTGATGCTTGTTGTTTGAATATAATTGTTAAAGGGCTCTGTCGTTGTGGGGAATTGGATGCTGCATATAAGGTGTTTGACGAATTTCCTAAGCAGAATTGTCGACCGAATGTTAGAACATTTTCGACTGTAATGCATGCTTTATGTGAGCGCGGTCGTGTTGATGAGGCTTTGGGTTTGTTAGAGAGGATGGAAAAGGAGGATGTCGAACCAGATGCCATCGTGTTTAACACATTGATTTCGGGGCTGAGGAAGCAAAGGCGAGTTGACGAGGGGATTGATATGTTCAAGAAAGTAATGATGAAAGGTTGTGATCCAAATCCAGGGACTTATCAGGAGGTGTTGTATGCGTTGCTTGATGCTAAGAGGTTTTCGGAGGCAAAAGAATTTATGGCTGTTATGATCGATAAGAGGGTGAATCCAAGTTTCGAGTCTTATAAGGTGATAGTACATGGCCTTTGTGATGGTAAGCGTCTTGGAGATTTAGATTGGGTGTTGATGCAAATGGTGAGACATGGATTTATGCCGAGGATGGGTATGTGGAGGAAGATTCTTGGTTGCTTGTTTCCTGATGGAGGTCATTGTACTACCTATACTTACGATGAAATTCTTGCTGACTAAGGCCTCGTTTGTTCTCATCAAGATTAAGACGTCTGAATCTGAATGCACATTTGGAGCCAGATCTTTTTAACGACAGCTCCTGTTACAACCAAACGAGGTTTCATGTACTAAACTGGAGCCTAATCGTTTTAACTGTTGAAAGAGCATCGTCAACATGGCATTAGCAACGAACAAACGTCTCTATTCTGCGGTTCTGCCATTATAGACTATGCCAAAAACATCAACCTGGATATGGTATCAAATTCATTTGATACATATTACACTGTCATTAGGCTTTGGAATGTGTTTTTGGTCAAGAGTTCCAATTTTAGATTCTGAATTTGACTCCGAGTCAATAATTAGATTTTGCTAGTAGGATTGAAAACGTGTAGTGCCTAAATTAAAACAAGAATATATAATCTTGCTTCTTATTTTAAAATTCAGGTTTACTTATGAATAGAACTTAGTGTTGGTGCATATTTTTCTTCCCACAAACAAGAATTACAATTGTTTTCCTCTAAGCAATCACCATAACAATAGTTAGATACACCATCAATCTCATGATCATCATTTGTTTCTATCTCCCAAAAACTTATGTCATCAACTTCATTAACATTTGTCTCTTTTTCCATCCAATTGAACTCAATAGTATTTTTTGGACTTTGATCACAAAATTGCCAATTATACTCGAAATTGGCAACCCCTTGATTGTTTTCTTCTAATGAATCATGTACTTTCTTTGTACATGGATCTATTTCGACTTCAAGAGATCTAATCACACTTGTTAATCTTTCATCGTCGTCGTCATGATCATCTATGCCTTGAGTTTCATCAAGCAATGACATGAGAAGTGCATGATTTTCTTGAGAGAGCTCAAAGTTGATCAAGTCATTGCAATTCTTGATGCATGACAAATTCTCAGGTTTGAAAGTTGCCATATTGTAAAAAAGAAGAATTTAAAGAAAATAGCACATAACAATTTTTTTATTATTTATATTTTGAAGAGGAAAAAATCAACTTAAAAGAAAGTAGGCAAATCTCACAATGGATATCTTGGAAGAAGATTTGGCCTTTAAATAGACACATAAAGGAAACACCCTCCCTCACCCCACAATTCATTTTCACAATTCAAATTTGAAATCTCTAATTAAGAATAACATATCAATATTTACTACTTACTATCCCATTACAAATTTTTGTAGTAAAGCAATATCCTTTTCATCCCAAATCTAAGTCTTGCGGAATTTTTGTTAATTGTAAGTGAGTCAACAGAAATAGAAATGTAATTTAGACAAATACTACGCACTGTATCAAATTTTTGGATATAATACATAGATAATCATTTTAACATGCATGCACGTCTAGATATCGTAACTTAGTTTTGGTTGCCTAGTAAACACTCTAACTTAGTTTTGGTTGCCTAGTAAACACTCTAACTTTGAGAATGCACATCAGGAATTCAACTCCATAAGGATATGTAAATGTGCATTTTCAAAGTTAAGGCATTCGTGTTAAAGTATCCACATGATCACTATAAACGTTATGGTGTTCAATTATTTGTGGAGACCAAGTTAAAATATCTATCCGATAAAGATGTCCAATAGTAAACAAGTTATGTGGCCGAGGAACTTATCCCTGCACTCCACCTATGACCATGCACCAATGAACTTAAGGGATCTAAAACTATTTCAACACACACACATATTTGATAATTAAAATAAGCATGCTGAAGAGCCTAGTGTTCAAATTTTGAATATTTTTAGAAAGAAAGTGTATCATTTGGGTGGAAGTTTTTCTACTCTAAATTCCATCCAAATTGATGACTATATATTTATTATATATACTACACAAACATATTTGCTATATACTAATAATATAAAAAAATCTTTATAATGTAAATACGAATTAAATCCTTCATTTTATTTCTTTCTTAGAAATTGTTTAACGTTAGATGAGATTATTTATAATTATATATATATATATATATATATATATATATATATATGTTTTGTCTTGAACTAAAGACTTCACAAAACTTTTTTCTCTTTTTGAACTAAAGACTTCACAAATTTTTTTTTCTTTCTTGTCCAATCAAATATCCTTACGTAATTGAGACATATAAAATTTATATTTTGGGTGAGGCATACTTAATTGGTGATGAAACATTTGAAAAAGCAAATTGCTTTAATTAATTAAAGGCTAGAATATTAAAAACCAAGCAATTTATGATAGTGGATGTAGATTGAAGAAGATCTTATTAGCTATAGAAAGTTAGGTCATTAAAGAATTGGCTGGTACATATTGAATAAACAACATATAAACCATGTGATTTGATCCCCTTTAGTCCAACAATTTGCTATACACCTAAATATACTCCACTTCCATATAGATTCCCATTTAAAAAAAGAGAGAGAGAGAAAAAAAAGTGAAGTAAAGAGAGAGCGACGTAACTTTACTTGTGGAATATTGTTATGGTGATTGCTTAGAGGAAAACAATTATAATTTTATTTGCGAGAACAAAAATATGCACCAACTCGGGGCTCCAGGCCTATTTTTACCAACAATTTCTATCGATCTGTTCGTAACGAGTCCGTCAAGAGTCCCAGTAAGCCCCGCGGCGCTAGACGATGCCCGGTAGCATTTTATGGGCTCTAAAACATGGTTTGTGCCGCTGCCCATGGATTTGGGACAACTTTCCCAAAATATTACACCGACCAATTCCTGACGAGCCCGGAAAGAGCCTTAGGTGGCCCGATGGCGCCGCAGGATGCCTGAAAAGATTTTATGGGCCAAGCAATAGGAAACAAATGATTTCAGGCAGTTTTTCGTGGTATTAGCCCACGGTATGTGGCGCTGCCTAGGGATCTGAGCAACCTTTCCTAAAACAATTACACGACCTTTCCCTGAGGAGCCCGGGAAGAGCCTTATATGGCTTGACTACACCAAAGGACGCTCGATAGGAATTTATGTGCCAAGCAACATAAAACAGGTGATTTCGATAGTTTTTTGTAGGTGTTAGTCCACGATTTGTGGCGCTGCCCTAGGATCCGGGCTAACTTTCGTCAAAAATTACACCGGCCTATCCGTAATGAGCCCGGCAAGAGCCCCAGGTCAATTTTTCATGGGTTTTAGACCACGATTTCTAGCGTTGCCCAGGGATCTAGGCCAAATCTCCTAAGAAAACAACACCGATTCATCCCTAATGAGCCCGGAAAGAGTCCTAGGTGGCCCTAAGGTGTCGTAGGATGCCTTGTAGGATATTATGGGTCAAGTAATAGAAATAGGTGATTTCGACAGTTTTTCGTGAGTGTTGGCCCACGATTTGTGGTGCTGCCTGGGGATCCGAGCCAACTTTCTCGAACAATTACACTGACCTACCCGTAACGAGCTCAAAAAGAGCCCTAGATAGACTGGTGGTTCCACAAAACGCCTAGTAGGATTTTATGGGCCATGCAACATGAAAATGACAATTTTGGCTTTTTTTGTGGGTGCTAACCCACAGTTTATGCAGTCGTCCAGGGATCCGTGCCAACTTCCCCAAACAATTACACCATCCCATCCCCGACGAGCCTGGCAAGAGCCTAGGTGGCTAGATCGCGTCGCAGGATGCCTGGTAGGATTTTATGGGTCAAGCAACAAGAAACAGATAACTTCACCAGTTTTTCTTGGGTGTTAGCCTACGATTAGTGGCGTTGCCCAAGGACCTAAGTCAACTTTCCCGAATAGTTACACCGACTTGTCTTTAATGAGAACTATAAGAGCCCCAGGTGGCCCGGCAGTGCTGCAGGATGCTTTGTAGGATTATATAGGCCAAGCAACAAGAAATAGGCGATTTCGGTGGTTTTTGTAGGTGTTAGCCCAAGGTTTGTGACGCTACCCGGGGATTTAGAAAAACTTTCCTAAGAAAATACACTGACCCATCTGTAACAAGCCCGGCAAGAGCCCTAGGTGGCCCGGCGGTGCCGCACAACACCTGTTAGGATTTTACGTACCAAGCAATAAAAAATAGGCGATTTCTATAGTTTTTCATGGGTGTTAGCCCATGACTTGTGGCGTTACTTGGGGATCCGACCCAACTTTCCCAAAACATTACACCGAGTTGTTCATAATGAGCCCAGCAAGAGCCCCAGATAGTTCGGTGGTGCCGCAGGATGCCTAGGCCGAGCAACAGGAAGCAAACGACTTTAGTAGCTTTTTGTAGGTGTTAGCCCATAGTTTGTGGCGCTACCCGCGAATCCGAGCCAACTTTCCCCAAAAATCACACCGACATGTCCGTAATGAGCCCGACAATAACCCCAGTTGGCTCGGCGGCATCGCCGGATGCCGGTAGTATTTTAAGGGCCAAGCAACAGGAAACAAGCGATTTCAACAGTTTTTCGTGGGTGTTAGCCCACGGTTTGTGACCTTGCCTGGGAATCCGGGCCAACTTCTCAAAATATTACACCGGCCCATCTATAAGGAGCCTGTCAAGAGCCCTAGGAAGCATGATGGAGCCGCAGGATGCCTGGTAGGATTTTATAGGCCAGGCAGCACAGACGATTTTGACAGTTTTTCATGGGTGTTAGCCACCGATTTGTGGCACTGCTCTAGGATTTAGGCAAAAATTCCTGAAAAATTACACCGAACCATCCCTGACGAGCCCAGCAAGAGACCTAGGAGTCCTGGTGGCGCTGTAGGATGCCTGGTAGATTTTTATGGGCCAAGCAACTGGAAACAGGTGATTTAAGCAATTTTTAGTGGTGTTATCCCACAGTTTGTGCCGTAACCCTGGTATCTGGGCTAACTTTCTTGAAATACTACACCAACCCATCTATAACGAGCCTAGAGAGACCCTAGGTAGCCCAACTGTGTCGCAAGATGCTTGGTAGAATTTTATGGGCCGAGCAATAGAAAATAGGTGTTTTCTATAGTTTTTCGTTGGTGTTAGCCCACCGTTTGTGGCGTTGCCCAGGGATTCAGGTCAACGTTCCAAACAAAATTACACCGACCCATCCTTAACAAGCCCGGCAAGCGTTCTAGGTAGCCCGACGGTGTAGCAGGACGCCTGATAGGATTTTTTTAGGCCAAACAACAGGAAACCGACAATTGTGGCAGTTTTTCGTGGGTGTTAGCCCACGATTTATGGTGTTGCCCGGGGATGTGGGCTAACTTTCCCGAAATATTACACCAGCCCATCCCTGACGAGCTCGAAAAGATCTCCAAGTGGCCCGGCGACATTGTTGGATGCCTGGTATAATTTTAGGGCCAAGCAACAGGATACATGCAATTTCAACATTTTTTTCGTGGGTATTAGCCCACGGTTTGTGGCACTGTCCAGGGATCCGAGCAAACTCTCCCAAAAATTAAATCGAACCATCCTTGAAGAGACTGACATGAACCCCAAGCATCCCGACGATACCGTAAGACGCCTAGTAGGATTTTATGGGCCAAACAACAATGAGCAGGCGATTTTGAAAGTTTTTCATGCATGTTAGCCCACAATTTGTGGCACTGCTCGGGGATTCGGGCTAACTTTCCTGAAACATTACACCGATGCATCCTTGACCAGCCTGACAAGAGCCCGGGGGGGAGGGGGCAGACGGACCCGCAGGACGCCTGGTAAGATTTTATTGGCTATATAACAGGAAACAGACGATTTCAGCAGTTTTTCTTTGATGTTAGCCCATAGTTTGAGGTGTTGCCGGGGGATCCAAACCAACTTTCCCAAAAAATTTACACTGACCCATCCACCATGAGAACAATAAGAGTCTCAGGTGCCCCGTCGGCGCCGCAGGACACCTGGTAGGATTTTGTGGGCCACGAAACAGGAAACAGGTAATTTCGACAGTTTTTCGTGGGTGTTATCCTGTGGTTTGTGCTACTGCCCGGGGATCTGAGCCAACTTCCTCAAAATATTACACCAACTCATCCTTGATGAGCTCGGCAAGATCCTAGGTGGCCCCGCGGCGCCGCAGGATGCCTCATAGGATTTTATGGGCCAAGCAACAGGAAACAAGTGATTTCAGCAATTTTTATGGGTGTTAGCCCACGATTTTTGGGGCTGCCTAGGGATTTGGGCCAACTTTCCCAAAAAATTATAGCAGCCCATCTGTAACAAGCCATCAAGAGCCCCAGGTGACTCGGCGAAGCCGCAAGACGCCCGTAGGATTTTATGGCCCAAGCAACAGTAAATAGGCAATTTCGATAGTGTTTCATGGGTGTTAGCCCACAGTTTGTGGCACTGCTCTGGGATTTATGCCAATATTGCTAAAAAATTGCACCAGCCCATCCCTAACGAGCCCAGTAAGAGACCTAAGTGGCCTGGTGGCATCGCAGAATGCCAGGTAGATTTTTATGGGCAACCAACTGGAAACAGACAATTTCAGCAATTTTTCATGGGGGTTAGCCCACGGTATATGGCGTAGCCCAGGATTCGAGCCAACTTTCTAAAAGAATTACACCGACCCGTCCTTAACGAGTCCGTCGGAATCGCAGGACGCTTGGTAAGATTTTATGGGTCATGTAACAGGAAACAGGCAATTTTGGTAGTTCTTTTTAGGTGTCAGCCAACAGTTTGAGGCATTGCCCAGGGATCTAGACCAACTTTCTCAAAAAATCACATCGACTTATCCCCCATGAGACCAGCAGGAGTCCCAGGTGGCTATACGGCTCCGCAGGACGTCTGATAGGATTTTACAGGCCAAGGAATAGAAAACAGGCACCGGAGGATACCTGGTAGGATTTTATGGGCCAAGCAAGAGAAACACCTGATTTCATCAGTTTTTCCTAGGTATTAGCCAACAGTTTATGGCGCTGCCCGGGAATCTAGGTCAACTTTCCCAAAAAATAACATCGATCCATCCGTAACGAGCCCATCAAAAGCCACAGGTGGCCCAGTGGAGCCGCAGGATGCCTGGTAGGATTTTGTGGGCCAAGCAACAGGTAACAAGTGATTTTGAAAATTTTTTATGGGTGTTAACCCACGGTTTGTGGCTCTTCCCGGGGATCCGAGCCAACTTTAAATTACACCTACCTGTCCGTAGTGAGCCCTGCAAAAGCCCCAGGTGGCTCGGAAGCACCGTAGGATGACTGGTAGCATTTTATGGGGCAAACAACAGGAAATAATTAATTTCGATAATTTTTTGTGGGTGTTAGCCCATGATTTTTGGCGCTGCCGAAGATTCAAGCCAACTTTCACAAAAAATTACATTGACCCATCCGTAATGAGCTCAGCAAGAGCCCAAATTGTCCAGCGACACCTAAGACGCGTGATAGGATTTTATGGGTCGATCAATAGGAAACAGGAGATTTTGTTAGGTGTTAGCCAACGATTTGTGGCACTGCCCGGCTATTCGGGGCACAAAGACAATTTTCTAAAAACATTACCCGACCCTTTCGTGATGAGCTTAGCAAGAGCCCCAAGTAGCCTAGTGGCCCCGCAGAACATGTGATAGGATTTTATAAGCCTAGCAACAACAAACAGGCGATTTTGATAGTTTTTCCTGGGTGTTAGCTCACGCTTCGTGGCGCTGCTCAGGGATCTGGGCCAACTTTCCCAAAAAATTACATCGGTCCATTCGCAATGAGCCTATCAAGAGTCCAGGTAGCCCGACGAAGCTGTAGGATGCCTGGTAGGATTTTATGGATCAAGCAACAGAAAACAGGTGATTTTGGTAGTTTGTCGTGGGTGTTAGCCCACAGTTTGTGGCTTTGCCCGGGGATTTGTGCTAACTTTCCAAAAATATTACACCGACCCATCAATAGCGAGCACGACAAGATCCCCAAGATGCTCGGGCGGTGCCACAAGACACCTGGTAGGATTTTATGGGCCAAGAAAAAGGAAACATATGATTTTGGCAGTTTTTCGTGGATATTAGCCCACAGTTTATGGCGCTGACGGGGGATCCGGGCCAACTTTCTCAAAAAATAACACTGCCTGTCCGCAATGAGCCAATCAAGAGCCCTATGGGGCCTGGAAGATGCGCAAGATGCCTAGTAGAATTTTCTAGGCCAAGTAACTGGAAACAAGCAATTTCGACAGTTTTTCATAGGTGTTAGCCCACAGTTTGTGGCTCTGCTCGGGGATTTGGGCCAACTTTATAGAAAAATTACACCGATTTGTCCGTAACAAGCTTGGAAAGAGATCCAAGTGTCTTGACAGCGACGCAGGGTGCCTGGTAGAATTTTGTGGGCCAAGAAACAGGAAACAAATGATTTTTGCAGTTTTTTGTGGGTTTTAGCCTACGATTTCTGGCGCTACGTGGCGATTTGAGATAACTTTCTCAAAAAATTACATCAATCCTTCCATAATAAGCACAATAAGAGACCAGTTGGTCTGGCAGCCATAAGACACCCGGTAGGATTTTATGTGCCGAGCAACAGGAAATAAGTAATTTCGACAGTTTTTGTAGGTGTTAGCCCATGATTTGTGGCACTGCCTGGGGATCTGGGCTAATTTCCTCGAGGATTTATCCCAATCCATCTGTGACAAGCTGAGAAAGTGCCTCTGGTGGCCCGGCGACACTGCAGGATGCCTGGTAGGATTTTATGGGCCTAAGAACAGGAAACAAGCGATTTCGGTAGTTTTTCGTGGGTGTTAGTCCGCGATCTTTGGCGCTGCCCGAGGATCTGGGCCTACTTTCCCAAAAAATTAAATCGATCCATCTGTAACGAGCCTTTCAAGAGCACCAGGTAGCTCAGCGGCACCGCAGGATGCCTGATGGGATTTTATGGGCCAAGAAACAGTAAACAAGCGATTTCGACAGTTTTTTGTATGTGTTATCCCACGGTTTATGGCACTGCACAGGGATCCCAACCAACTTTCCCGAAACATTACACCGACCTACCCGTAAAGAGTTTGGAGAGAGCCTTAGGTGTCCCAGCGATGCCGTAGGACACCTGATAGGATTTTATGGGCCAAGTAACAGGAAACAGGCGATTTTTGTAGTTTTTTGTGGGTGTTAGCCCATGATTTGTGGTGCTGCCCAGGGATCCAGGCCAACTTTTCTGAAAAATTACCCTAACTCATCCGCAGGATGCCTAGTAGGATCTTATGGGCCAAGTTACAGGAAACAGGCGAATTTGACAGTTTTTCATTAGTGTTAGCCCACGGTTTGTGCCGCTACCTGGGGATCTGGGTCAACTCTCCAAAACAATTATACCGACCCATCCGTAATGAGCCCGACAAGAGTCCCAAGTGGCCCGGCGGTGCTACAACATGTCTGGTAGCATTTTATTGGCCAAGCAACAGGAAATATGTGATTTCTGTAATTTTTTGTGGGTGTTAGCCCACTGTTTATGGAGCTGTCCGGGGATCCGGGCCAACTTTCCCAAAAAATTACACTGACCCGTCCCTAACGAGCCTAACAAGAGCCCCAAGTGGCCCGAAAATACCGCAGAACACCTGGTAGGACTTTATAGGCCAAACAACAGGAAACAAGCGATTTTGATAGTTTTTCATAGGTGCTAGCCCATTATTTGTGACCACGTCTGGGGATCGAAGCCACCTTTACCTAAATATTACACTGATTCTTTCGTAACGAGCCTAAAAAGAGCCTCAAGTAGTCCAGTAGTGCCGCAGGATGCCTGTTAGGATTTTATATACCAAGCAATAGGAACAAGCGATTTCAGCACTTTTTCGTAGATGTTAGCCCACGATTTATAGCGTTACTTGAGGATCTGAGCTAACTTTCTCAAAAAATTAACCGACTCACTTGTAACGAGCCCAAAAAGATCCCCAGGTGCTCGGTGGTGCCGCAGGACGCTTGGTAGGATTTTATGCTCCAAGTAACAGGGAACAAACATTTTCGATAGTTTTCATGGGTGTTTGCCCATGATTTGTGATGCTGCTCAGGGATCCGGGCCAATTTTCTCGAAAAATTACACTGACCCATTTGTAAAGAGATCAATAAGATCCCCAGGTGGCCTAGCGGTGCTGCAGGACACCTGGTAGGATTTAATGGGCCAAGTAACAAGAAACAAGCTATTTCGACAGATTTTCGTGTCTATTAGCCCATGGTTTGTTGCGGTGCCTAGTGATCCGGGCCAACATTCTCGAAAAATTACACTGACCAATCAGTAACGAGCTTGGTAAGAGCCCCAGCTGGCCAGGCGGCACCATAGGACGCCTGGTAGAATTTTATGGGTCAAGCAACAGGAAACAGACAATTTTGGCAGTGTTTCGTGGGTGTTAGCCCATGGTTTGTGGCGCTGCCCGGGGATCTGAGCCAACTTTCCTAAAAAATTATATCAACCTATCCCTGACGAGCCTGGCAAGATCCTTAGGTGGCCCGGCAGTGCCATAAGACGCCTGGTAGGACTTTATGTCCAAGCAACATGAAACAAACGATTTCAACAATTTTTCATAGGTGTTATCCAACAATTTATGGTGCTTCTCGGGAATCCGGGCCAACTTTCCTAAACAATTACACCAACCTATTCATAATGAGCCTCTCAAGAGACCAGGTAGCACTGTGGTGCTGCAAGACGCCTAGTAGGATTTTATAGGCCAAGTAACAGAAAACATGCGATTTGGACAGTTTTTTGTGGGTTTTAGCCCACGATTCGTGGCGTTGCCTAGGGATCTGGGTAAACTTTCTCAAAAAATTACATTGACCCATCCATAACAAGCAGGGAAAGAGCCCCAGGTGGCCAGACAGCGCCATAGGATGTTTGGTAGGATTTTATGGGCCAAGCAACAGAAACAGACGATTTTGACATTTTTCCATGGGTGTTAGCCCGCAGTTTATGGTGTTGCCCAGAAATCCAGGCCAACTTTATCAAAAAATTATACCGACCTATCCATACGAGCCTGGTAAAAGTCTAGGTAACCCGATGGCACTACAAGATGCCTGGTAGGATTTTATGAGCCAAGCAACATGAGATAGGTAATTTTGGTAGTTTTTTATGGGTGTTAGCCCACGTTTTGTGGCGTAGCCCAGGAATACGGGACAACTTTCCTACAATATTACACCAAACCATCCCAGATGATCTTGGAAAGATCCCTAGGTAGTTTGACGATACCGCAGGATGCCTAGTAGGATTTTATGGGTCAAGCAATAGGAAACAAGTGATTTTGATAGTTTTTTTGTGGGTGTTTAACCACAATTTGTGGCGCTGCCCGGGAATTCGAGACAACTTTCTCGAAAAATTACACCCACCCATCCGAAACGATCTCGGCAAGAGCCTTTGGTGGCCTGGCGATGCAGCAGGATGCCTAGTAGAATTTTTTGGCCAAGCAACAGGAAATAGGCTATTTCGACAGTTTTTCGTGGGTGTTAACCCATGGTTTGTGGCGCTACTTGGGTATTTGGGCCAACATTCTGAAAAATTACACTGACTCATTTGTAATGAGCCTGACAAGAGCCCCAGTTGGCCCTGTGGCACCGCAGAACGCCTGATAAGATTTTATGGGTCAAATAACAGAAAACAAGCGATTTTGGTATCATGATCATCTATGCCTTGAGTTTCATCAAGCAATGACATGAGAAGGGCATAATTTTCTCGAGAGAGCTCAAAGTTGATCAAGTCATTGCAATTATTGATGCATGACAAATTCTCAGGCGCTAAAATTGCCATATTGTAAAGAAAAGAATTTAAATAAAATAGCACCTACAGTATTTTTATTTTTTATATTTTGAAGAGAAAAAATGAACTTAAAGAAAGCAGGCAAAGGTCACAATGGATATCTTGGAAGAAGATTTGGCTATAAAATAGACACATAAAGGGAATACCCCCCTCCACCCCATAATTTCATTTCCGCAATTTGAATTTGAAATCTCTGATTAATAATGTATCAATATTTACTACTTACCATCTCATTACAACTTTCTGTAGTAAAGCAATATCCTTTTCATCCCAAATTTAAGTCTTGTGGAATTTTTGTTAATTATAAGTGAATCAAGAGAAATAGAAATATAATTTAGACATATCAAATTTTTTGGATATAATACATAGGTAAACACTTTAACATACATGCATGTCTAGATATCGTAACTTAGTTTTGATTGGCCTCGTAAACACTCTAACTTTGAGAATGCACATCAAGAATTCAACTCCTGAAGGATATGTAAATGTATATTTTCAAAGTTAAGGCTTATGAGATACATCCATATCAAATTGAAGTATCTATATGATCATTATAAATGTCAGGGTATTCAATTATTCGCGAAGACCAAGTTAAAATGTCTATGTGTTACATCTGATAAAGGTGGTTAATTAAACCAAGTATGATCCAATAGTAAACAAGTTATGTGGCTGAGGAACTTATCCTACCCTCCACCTATGTTTCCATGCACCAATGAACTTAAGGGAGCTAAAACTATTTCAACACGCACACACACATATATATACTAGACATCCGCAGGCATGTCGGCCTACTTGTCGTCTGAGCAGTCTTAATTATTTCGATTAGTAATATTTTTTAATACTAAGAATAAGACAAACAAGTGAAAATGGAATAATCAAAAAAAATTATGAATATACCCTTAAGCAACTCAAGCAGGCATGTCCACTAACTGCCTGCTTGAGCAGTTTTAATTATCACGATTAGCAGCATCTTTTAACACTAAAAATAAGACAAACGAATTACAACAGAAAATCCATAAAAAAAATTATGGATATACTCTCAGGCTGCTCAAATAGCGATGTCGACCTGCCGCCTACTTGAGCAACTTTAATTATTACGATTAGCAACATTTGTTAACACTAAAAAATAAGACAAACAAATTATGACTGAAGAACTATTGAAAATTACGGATGTAACCTCAAGAATAAAATAAAAAAATTATAACAGAAGAACAATAAAACATTACAAATATACTCTCAAGCTGTTCAAGCAGGCATATCGACCACCTGCTTGCTGAACTGCTTGGAAAGTTGGCATGTCGACGGCGAGCAGCTTCCCTCGCCACTTCTATATATTAGTAATATATGATAATTAAAATAAGCATGTTGAAAAACCTAGTGTTCAAATTTTGAGTACTTTTAGAAAGAAATTATATCATTTGGGTGGAAGTTTTTCTACTCTAAATTCCATCCAAATGATGGCTATATATTTATTATATATATACTACACAAACATATTTGCTATATACTAATAATTTAAAAGAATCTTTATAATGTATATATGAATTAAATCCTTGATTTTATTTCTTTCTTAGGAATTGTTTAACTTTAGGTGAGATTATTTATAATTATATATATGTATATGGTTTGTTTTGAACTAAAGATTTCACAAAAAAATTTTCTTTCTTAAATATCGTGTCCAGTCAAATATCCTTACCTAACTGAGACATATAAAATTTATATTTTGGGTGAGGCATACTTAATTGGTGATGAAGCATTTGAAAGACCAAATTGCTTTAATTAATTAAAGGCTAGAATATTAAAAGCCAAGCAATTTATGATAGTGGATGTAGATTGAAGATCTTATTAGCTATAGAAAGTTAGGTAAATAAAGAATTGGATGGTACAATATTGAATAAATATATAAACTATGTGATGTTATCCCCTTTAGTCAAACAATTTGCTATACACCTAAATATACTCCACTTCCATATAGATGATTCCCATTTAATAAAAGAGAGAGAGTAAAGTTCAGCCAGATAACTCACGAGGCATGTGCAAAAGCGAGGATTACTTCACAATTCATTTCTATCAAAGAAGTTACAAGTATTTTGTGTCTATAATCCAAAGTAATGAGGAGATCGAAGATGATGCTATATGTCGTATTGGAGTCGAGTGGATGAAATGGAGGCTTGCATTTGGTGTCTTGTGTGATAAAAATATGCTATATCAAGACTTAAAAGTAAATTTTACAAAGTAATAATTAGAATAATTATGCTGCATGGGCCGGAAGAGTGTTGATCGATCAAAAACTCCCATGTCGGACAATGAAGTAATAGACATGAGAATGCTGGGAATGATGTGTGAGTATACGAGAAGAGATAGGTTTAGGAACGAAGATATTTAGGACAAAGTCAAAGTCGCATTTTTGATGGACAAAATGAGGGAAGCAAGATTCATACATGTGAAAATGCCATAATATGGAGGTATCAGAGGAAAAATAGAAGTAAGCCGAAGCAATATGGGAAAGAGGTCCTAATGGCACACTTATAACTTAGTAATGACATAACCCTATATAGACGAATATGATTAGAATAAAAGGGTAGTAGGTTTACCAACTAATGCTTATGAAGAGACATTTGTTGCGTGTTTACTGAGTCAAATGAAACAACAACCATCACAAGCAAAATCAATGGCAAATACAATTTTTGTGGTTACAGTTAGAAGGGTGTGTTTATATAAAGTAAGAAAACGTTTGATTTGGCGTTAGAAAGTATGAAGAAAAAAGAGAAGAAGAAGGAGGTGATTCGATTGGAACGGGAATCAGTTATTCCAGTACTGAAATCGAGATTGATCATGACATTGGCGAATTTAATCGAGCATGATTCAGATCGCGATGAGTTTCTGAGGCTATGCAAGAGAGTTCAGTACACAATTCGCGCTTGGTACAACATTCAATTCGAAGATCTGATGGGATTATACGCGTTATTTGACCCCGTCCATGGGGCACAAACACTGGAGCAACAAAAATTAAACGAGGAAGACATAGATGAGCTAGAGCAGAATTTCTTGAAATACTTATTCCAAGTGATGGACAAGAGTAATTTCAAAATCGCCAGTGATGAAGAACTAGAGGTGGCGAATTCAGGGCAGTACCTGTTAAACCTTCCTATAACGGTGGATGAATCAAAGCTAGACACAAAGCTTTTAACCAAATACTTTGCTCGAAACCCACCCGATGAAAAACTCCCCGAGTTTGCTGACAAGTATGTCATTTTTCGCCGTGGCATTGGCATTGACAGGACAACAGATTGGTTCATCATGGAGAAAATAGACATGATCATCGCGCGTACATGGAAATGGCTGATGAAAAAGACGGGAGGGGACAAATTCTTCCCTAAAAAACGCAGGAAAAAGCCACGAAAGAAACGAATCCCATCGGAGGAGGAGCAAGATTTTTACGTTGAACGAATACGTATAGAGAACATGGAACTTACTCTACCTAATATCCTGAGCAAGATCACCATTCAAGAGCCAACATTCGAGAGAATCATCGTTGTTTATAGACGCGCTAGTAGCGAGGAAGACGAAAAACCAGACAGGGGAATTTATGTCAAACATTTGAAAAACATCCCAATGGCTGACTTAGAAATAGTCCTCCCTGAGAAAAAGAATCCTAGCTTAACACCAATGGATTGGGTCCAGTTCATTGCATCAGCAGTCGTTGGTCTATTCGCGGTTGTGACATCACTCGACATGCCACAGGCTGACCCCTGGGTCCTCTTCGCCATCCTCTCCACAGTGATTGGTTATTGCGCCAAAATCTACTTCACATTTCAACAGAACATGGCACAATACCAGAACTTGATCACTCAATCCATGTACGATAAACAACTAGACAGTGGACGAGGTACGTTGCTTCATCTATGCGATGACGTTATACAACAGGAGGTTAAGGAGGTTATAATATCCTATTTTATACTAATGGAACAAGGGAAGGCCACCTTATTGGATCTAGATACGCGATGCGAGGAGTTGATCAACGACAGATTTGGTGTGACTTGCAATTTTGATGTAGATGATGCTGTCCAAAAGTTAGAGAAATTAGGAATTGTATCAAAGGATGAAATTGGAAGGTATTATTGTATTGGACTTAAAAGGGCTAATCAAATTATTGGATCAACTACAGAGGAATTGGTTCTTAAAGCAACACGGGGCCATCAGTGACCCATTCAAGATTTTAATTTTTTCGCCAATAAGGAGAGTTGAGAGATAAAAATATCCTCATAGGAGTTTTTTTTAATTATTATTTTGCACATGTTAGCTTTATGTAGCCCAAAAAAATTAAATGATTTTGTAATTTTTCTATATTTGTACATTGAACGGTTCAATTAATGACCAATAAGATCCTCTTAAATATATTTTTTGATTTTTAATCTATAATTATATAGAGTGAATTTTAGAATTAGAAACCTATTCCTAATTTTCTACTTCTTTTTTAGAGTTCCATTAGCTTTACCATGAACATACATCTTATTGATTCAGTTATACTGATTTAGTATGTTTACAAATTGATAATTAATAAGTTGCCCTAATAATATAAGAAATTGAATTAAATCAGCCGATAAACATTCCTACGAATTTTTATATTTAATACTTCTCCGAACAATTTTGACATTGATGAACTATAGAGAAGAATAGAGAAACGAAAAAGAGTTCGTATAGTTGAAAATTCTTGTGATAATATATCAAACGAGAATTTGTGTAATCCACGACCGCTTTATCTTTTTATATAATTGCTTCAACTTATGTTACGTATCGCTACTTAGTTTATCGATCTTTCCCTGCATAAGTTTAAACTCGCCCCACCTTGCACCCATTACATCAACACTATTTTACTTCAGAACACTATCGCTCTAGAATTTTAAATTGAAAAAATCTAACTCCAGGAGATTATTACGCATTTCAATCGTTTACAATTAAAAATTTCAGAATACTATATGGCTTGGTATTTTAACTACTAAAATTTAAAATTTCGAGACGTTATCTGGAAATTTCACACGTGAGACTTGACTTATATGTAAGCACAAAAAATCATACGCCGCAACTATTAAGAAGAATCAAAAGGATTGAATTGAGGAAGAATTTTAACACAATGGTCTGGCCATGTGAGAAAAAATTGAGAAAAAAAATATCTAATTTGTCATATCCTCAAAAATTCATGAATTAATATATAGGAAATGCTTAAAAAAAATAAGTTTCTATGTTGTGACCTAAATGCTTAAAAAAAAGAAGTGAACACTATTTTTGTCTTTTAGCCAAGTATTATTTTGATATGATTTTCCCTTTGCATTAAAAAATAATTATAATTTCAATTACTTTACAAACTTCAACTATTTTTCAATTATAGGTACAAAAAATAGGTAGAACATTTTTGTTAATCAAATTTGTATAATGACCAAAATATTATTACATATTTAAAAAATTTATTTTAAAAAAAAATCGATGAAATTAGATCATATAAACTGAAATAAAGAAGTACACTACTTTGAAATCTCCACCACAACCTATTTCACAAAATTATAATTTGAACGAGTTAAGGTACGTAGTATGCTAAATAAAAAAAAAAATAGTGACCACATGAAAGCTAAACATTTTCCTAAAAAATTGTACATTCAAACAATACCATCGCCACCACCGCCCCCATCAATAGCTATGGTGTTTAGCGCTGATGTTGCAAGGACACTGGACATGACAACAGAACTACCACCATCCCCATTCCCATGCACATTTCCCCCTCCATCTCCGTCGGCGTCCCCATCAAAAGTATCACGGATCGAAACTCTACTTTTTGCATGCGCATCTACGCCTGCAGGACACTCTTTGTTATTTTTATCGTTGTTTTTACAAAATGTGATGAAGATAACTAAAATAATAAATGCAGAAAGGAGTGCAATGCTTACCATAGCATACACGTCCATGATTATTGTACCCGATTTGGATACAAAATTATCTTGGGTTTTTTTTCATGATTTATGAATTTTTGATGAATTGAGAATTTTTTTATTTTTGAAGTTGAAGTTGGATGTATTTGCATGTGAAATTTTAACAAGTTTCATTCATTTGTGGAAGTTTCTTATTGTGACAAGTGAATAACGGGCGACCTCTCAATCTTTCAATAATATTTTAAGGGGATAATAATATGTTTGGTTTCTTTATTATTATTTTTTGATAACAATCGTAAAATAATATTACCTACTCTAAAAAGACATCCTTCAAAAAGGGTATTTATGAAAATTAAATATCAAATGAATATTGTTACCCAATAAGAACTATTTAGTCAAACAACAACAACATACCCCAGTGCCTCAAAAGGCTCCCGCTCATTGCGGGGTGAGGGAGGGTCGGATGTACGCAGCC
>JAABOM020000002.1:2171443-2197648 GCA_011800125.2 Solanum clarkiae
CAATGCAACTTTCGACGCTTATCATGGGTCATCCGGAAACAGTCGCGCTATGTTTTTAAACATAGGGGTCAGGTTGCATACATTCGACCCCCTTACCCCGCAATGGGCGGAAGCCTTTGAGGCATTGGGGTAATGTTGTTGTTGTTGTTAATTAGTAAAAGTAAATAATGAATCCGACTAACTATTCCTACTTTGCTTCTGGGGAGTAAAGACAAATAATTATTGTCATGATAGAGAAGAAAAATGACACATGAATGATCATACTCGAGCTTTGAATCAATAGTATCCTCATAAGCAAAAATACACTGAAAAAATCAAATCCAATTCTATGTAAGTAAATCAAATTGAAATACGATTTAGCAATCAACATGACATATTTGTGCACATTTTTTATTAGTGTTATAATTTACAAGAATATTATGTAATCTTTAAGAAGAGATGGTAGAGTGAAAGATTTGTTATGTATGTATTAGATTAAAATACTAACTAAACAAAAACACAAGTTCAGTGTACTAAAACTCTCGCTAAAACTTTTGTACAACCAACTACTCCATAATAAATACCAAGTTAGATGATTGACAAGAAAAATGAATGGCATCAAAGAACAATCCAAAAACGTAGATTTAGGTGGTGAATAATTTTGCCCTAAATTTAGTAAATGTTGGGATAGTAGGTAGCAAGGTTTGATATTTGACCAACCAATAAGTACATATAGAGGACAAATGGTGGTCAGTTGAGAGGTCAGAGCAACAACAACTCCATTTAGATGACAACGTTTTCATTTCAAGATGACAATTTATTGTAAGAGTGCGTAAAAATTCTGTCAATGTTTTTATTTCAAAATTACAATATACTATAAGAGTGAGTGAAAATTCTACTTCCATCACTGTGGATATCGAAGACAAATGGGTGTAAGTTGAGAGGATAGAGCAACAACAATAACAATATTTAGATGACAATATTTTTATTTCAAGACTGCAATATACTATAAGAATGAGTGAAAATTCTATCTACGTTACCTTACTTATCAAAGACAAATGGGTGTAAGTTGAGACGATAGAGCAACAACAATAACACTGTTTAGATGACACATTTTTATTTCAAGACTGCGATATACTATAAGAGCGATTGAAAATTCTGCCTCCGTTCACTATACATATGGAAGACAAATAGTGCGTGGCACGTTGAGAGGTCAGAGCAATAACAATGTCATTTAGATGACAACATTTTTATTTCAAGACTATAATATATTACAAGAGCGAGTGAAAATTTTGCATACATCACTGTGCATTTAGAAGACAAATGGTTGCAAGTTGAGAGGTCAGAGCAACAACAACATCGTTTAGATGATAACGTTTTTATTTCAAGACTGTAATAAGCTATCAGAGCGAGTAAAAATTCTGTCTCTGACACTGTACATATAGAAGACAAATGGTTGTAAGTTGACAGGATAGAACAACAACAACAACAACACCTGTTTAGATGAGAACGTGTTATTTCAAGACTACAATATATATACAAGCAAGTAAAAATTCTGCCTCCGTCACTATACATATAGAAAACAAATGGTTGTAAGTTGAGAGGATAGAGCAACACCACCACCATTTAGATCTCAATATACTATAACAACGAGTAAAAATTCTGTCTCAGTCACTGTACAAAAGTAATCATCTATCATCTTTACGAAGGCCAAGAAGTTCATCTAGAGGCGATAAATCCTTCAACAACTTGTTGTCATGATCATCATGATCAGATCGCCGGCGGACTGCCACCTGTGTAGCCTTTTCCGGCGCCTGAGTAGAAGAATTCTTGCCGGTAAATTTTTGAACAACAGATTTGAAGTTGTTGGCATCTGTTTGTATATATTCTGTGTTTATTATGACTATCTTCACACCTTCTCTAGTGGACATTTTTGGATAAGTCTATTGAAACCAATATATTTAATTATATTTCCTTGATTTTTGGGTGTAATAAGAGAAAGAAATATTGGTATATTTTAATTTCTGGATGTGGGATTTTGATGAGTTTTTAAAGGAGTAATTTCATAAATGAAGTACTTTCAAGGAAAGTTACAAGGGGAGGTGTTGGTCTAGGTGTTTGATTGGATAACAGGATGTAATCATTTAGGGAAAGAACAATCCATATATATATATATATATATATATATATATATATATATATATATACATGCTTCCTTAAATTTATCAGTAAATTTTATTAATTTAGACATTTGAATTATTAATTATACACACAATTCCTTAAATTTGTTTATGTAGATGCAACAACATGTAACGACCGTTTATGTAGATGTAACAACATATAATGACCTAACTTGCTAGTGATATCATCTGCTTTTGGGCCTTAGCCCGCATGGCTTTAAAATGCATCATTAGTAGGTAAGATATGTTTACTTATATTATATACCCAACATTTCTCCTATATTTTGCTGATTTTGGACTTCTCATCTTAAGATAAGTTATTACATACACCCCATTGCATGAAATTTGTCCAGACTCAGCATTGAAGTTTGCGTCGCTTTACCAGGTTGTCTCAACTCAGTTGAACTCTGGCCCCACATCGACAAGGCTAACAAAAGTATGTCTCTGATACCATTTGTAACGATTTAGCCCGCTAGTTATATTATCCGCTTTGGGCCTAGACGTGCATGCTTTAAAATGTGTCAATGTTAAGTAAGACTTCTTTGCTTATATACTCAACATCTCACTTGTGTTTTGTCAATGTAAGACTTCCTATCTTAAGATGAATTGTTATAATAGATAAGTTAAAAATCATAAGTCAGAATAACTCATAAATATAACTCGAACTTTCAACCTATCAACCAATGATGGAGGTGCTTAATCACTTGAGCAAACCTCAGTATTTGTCAATATGCTCCAATTAAAATTGATGTGCATCCTTGAAAAAAAAATAGTATGACATTTTTAATGAGTCAATTTAAGCTATATTTATCATGGACCCAACATGTAAATGAGATGAATTGGATGAATCAAATTAATTATTAAACGATCGAGTCAATGAAATACGTAAACTTTAACAAATTGAATGAGTCATATATTTTTCATTACAATATAATAATTAATGATACATATATGTTACCTTCCTCCGCGCTATTTTAGTTATCAGTTATATCAAAATTAATTATTTCAAAATAATTATCAATTTAAATAATCAATAGAGAATTAATTATCTATTTCTAACTTTGCCCTTGGCATAGTTATTACTTTCTTTGTACCATATTAATTTAATTTTTGGATTTTTTCTCATTATTCAAAATAATTGAATTGTTCAAAGTTCAAAATGAATATTTGAAACTTTTTTCATATTTGTAATTTCATTTGTTGAAGTTTTATATTTTCTAAGAGATAAATTACACTACAATACATTTATGATTTTACAACGGGTAATAGTGGAAAGTATGGTTGAAATGATGTCCTTAAATACTCCTTCCGTTCACTTTTACTTGTTACTATTTCACTTATCGAGGTCAAACTACATGAATTTTGACAAATATTTTAAAATATATTTTTTTATCATATTAATATGAGCAAAATTGTAACTTGTAGCATTTTTTGTATAGTTTTCAACCATCTAAATTTTATATTTTAAATATTAAGTTTAGCTACGTATTTCAATTTAACTTTGAAATTTAGTCAAGTTGATCTCAAAAAGCAAAACAGTGACAAATAAAAGAGAACAGAAGGAGTATTTTTCTTAATATGTATATCGTGAGACTGAGGAAATATAGAATTAAGAGGCATACATATAGATAGCAGTTTAATTATTCATAAGAAATAAATTAATAAAGTAATACTTTTAATTAATTTTTCTTAAGAATTATGCTAAATTATATCATGATAATTAAAATAGGACAGAGAAAAATATTATTTTTATTAGGCAAAATGGTTTTGTCACTTCCTGAAAAAGTCAAAAGACATTATTTTCTAGGAAGATTAACAGTCTAGAAGGAATTAATTACTCTTTTGAGAAAAAGTCATGAGCTACGTTGCATGTTTTATTTTTGACGCACACACAATTACGTATATTTATAGTCATAATTCATAAATGATGTGTTCATACGAAGAAAAATAAATAATTTTTTATTTTTTTATGTTTGATATGTAAATATAAATATATATTTTTTATTTATATACATTACAAAAGGGAGGGCAATTGGACCCGATGACTAGAGACATTTGTCGTGGCTTTTATCCGGTGGTGTCATTATCTGTCTTATAAATATTAATTGTCTTGTATTTACATACTATCATGTGCTTTTCATTATTAGTCGTTCTTTTTGTTCCCTTTTCTCTTCCTTTCTTATTTTTCATATCTAGTTTATTCTGCTTATGGATTTTTGTGACGAAGGTCTTCAGGAAACAGTCTTTCTACCTCTATGAGGTAAGGTATACATTGTACCCTCCCCACACCCCACTCGTAAAATTCCACTGAGTATCTTGTTGTTGTTGTTGTTGTTGTTGCTTATATTACGAAAGGTGGGGTGGGGTAGGAAATATAGGGTGGCGAGAAAGTATTGTGATAGAAATAACACGACGTCATGTGAAAATTAATAATCACAAATCTTGACGATACATATACATATACATACGTACGTATGTATGTATTATATCGGCATTTTATAATTAACAAATACAACTTTTAAATAGATTTAAATGTTCAAATCTGTTGTTGAAGTTTTGAAGATCAGATTTGAAGTTTGAAATTTTGAAATGATTTAAAATGCCATTTCATTTAATTTTTTTGAATGGAAGACTTGACCAATATACCACCAATCAATTAAAAGGACAAATTATTGTTCTTTAATTACGTACTTAATTAAGGCTAAATTAAATTTGTGGGTGCAAATTATACACGTCATGACATTTTTAATTTTAATTTAATTTGGGGGCATGTTAGGCTCAAATAAAATGTTAAACATATAATTAATTAAATATAAATGTGAATCGTCTATACTATTTTTTTTTTAAATTAAATAATTACACATTTCAATATGTTATTAGAAAAATTACGCGTATAAGCAAATATATACTAATTAATTAGTTAACATAACTATAGTTTGAATTAATTATGGCTCGCGGCAAACATCTATTTGTAATTACAGTTTGAGTTTTGTATAATTTGCGTGATTTATACAAATGACGTGCACAATTATACAAAAATTGTGCATGAATCAAACTGTATAGCGAAATATACAAATACTATGAATTGTATAGCGAATTATACGAATATATATAAATGCTGCACGAATTAAAATTTCAATATTACAATTTCATTTGTACGTTGTTGATTTTGTCAACTTCATTGATTAATTTATAGTTTATATTTTGAGTCATTTGAAAAAAGGGGTCAATAACGTAACGTTACAATCAACTGTCCTTTTAATTAACTTTATTATTAAAAAAGAAAGAACTTGAATATATATATATATATTTTGTTTCACAAAGTCAATAGACAACAACGTGTATAGTTTTATTTGATGTCTCATACTTACATTAAATTCGATTAAATTAGAATTCTCTCATTCTTGGAAATGATGCTACATAATTTTTTCATTTCTAGAAGTCAGAACAAGAAATCATTAAGGATAAAAAATCTTTAATCATTCCACCAAAATTATGATGCTACATAATTTTTTCACATCGTACTCTACTAAAGTTCAAATATGACATTGACGAAATTGTACGGAATCTATTTGATGGGGTTTTGACAAATTTAAAACAAATTTATTATATTCCACTTTTGAAAGAAAGCCTTAATGTAACAATAAAATTATTTTTATATAATTTACAAATACGAGTTCGAATAGTAAAAACATGTAACAGTCCAATCCGTTAGTAATATTGTCTGCTATGGCTTAGATCCGCACGGCTTTAAAACACGTCACTGAAGTTTGTTCCATTGCATAGGATTTGTCATATTTTTCCTGTGTTGTTACATATACTCCTCTATGGACTCAGAGTATTCTAATACTATCTGTAATAGCCCAACCCGCTAGTGATATTTGTCCGTTTTGAACCTAGGACCGTACCGCTTTAAAACACGTCACTAATAGATAAAACCTATTTACTTATATATTCAACATATCTTGTGTTTTGCCAATGTAGTACTTCTCATCTTAAGATAAATTGTTACAAAACAACCATCAGTATTTATCTAATGAATTGTCTATATTACATGCGTTGAGGTATGGTTCTTCATATACCTACCCGATATGTGAATACGAACTGCATTGTGCACCTAATTGTTTGGGCATAAAAATTTGTGATAACACCGCAAATATGTTTTTTTAAGCTAATTTTTCATGTTACATTATATATATTTTAACTAAAAATATTTCGTTATAGCAACCAACAATATCCGCCCAAGCCTTCAAATGGTGTAGAGCTTGTGACTTTATTATTAAAAATAAAATAAACTATTTACATGCTTTATTTGAAACTAAAACAAAATATTTTTTCTTAAAGTTTGTTTAGCTTTCTTTCCATCAAGTTGAATTTCCAATTTCCAACTATTTTGGTACTTTTTTCCTACTATAATTTATACAACACACAATTTGTGAACCTTGATTAATCCACAAAATAATTATTTTTCATTTATAAACATATCAATAATTTTTATAATACATATATATATGTGCGCACGAAAGATTTTGGAAAAAAAAAGAAATTGAAAGATTTATAAATATATTTTTTAAAAGATAATATTTTGATGGAATTAAGTAATTCGAAAAAAAATCAAAATAAGAGAGATAATCATAACACATCATAAACCAAAAGGATGCTCGCAAGGCTACTTTCACACCGAACAACAAGAGACTCAAGAGGAAATATATTCAGACTCTCCCAAAGATCAAAACTTGATATTTAAGTAAAAAAGGGTAAAGGATGACCTGTCATTAACCAAGCTTCGAGCCAAATGGCCCTCGAGAATTTCTCGTATACCGATAAAAAATATCGTTGAAGCTTGAAGCCTGATATTTAAGTGGAAAAGAGTAAAAGGCGACTTATCATTAACCAAGTTTCGAGCCAAATGGCCCTTGGGAATTTCTCGCATACCTATAAAAAGATTCCACCGAAGACCAAAGCCTGATATTTAAATGAAAAAGAGTAGAAAACGACCTATCATTAACCAAGTTTCGAGCCAAAATGGCCCTTGTGGATTTCTCGCATATCGATAAAAAGATTCTATCGAAGACCAAAGCCTAATATTTAAGTGGAAAAGAATAGAGAATGACCTGTCATTAACCAAGTTTCAAACCAAAATAGCCCTCAGGAATTTCTCGATAAAAAGATTCCACCAAAGACCAAAGCCTGATATATAAATGGAAATGGAAAAGAGTAAAGAGCGACCTGTCATTAACCAAGTTTCAAGCCAAAATGGCCCTCGTATAAAAGATTCCGCCAAAGTCCAAAGGTAGAGGGTGACTTGTGATTAACCGAGTTTCGAGCCAAAACGGCCTTCGGGAATTTCTTGGATACCGATAAAAGATTCAAAACGGTATATGATTCATCGAACTAACTGTTTGTTGTAAATGTAGGGACATTACCATTAACACACTAGCAAAAGCAAAGGTCAATAGACATGTCCAGCAGCATTAAAAAAGTACTATTAGAATTGGCAAGGACATTACAGAAACAGATTCGTTTCGCCTTTCGAATTATGACCTCGTCTTACAAGAGAGCTTGCGCCGTTCTCTTTCAAGACCTTGAATTTCAGAGTATCTCCTAATGCATTGCAGGGCTGGAAATTCGTGGCCTCACGGGTGTCTTCGAAGGACTCACCCTGCAACATTAGCCAAGTTGTAAAGTTAGAAGTCATGTAATTTAAATATGTTGAAATACCTCTGTGGGAGAGAAGAAAGACGCTTCAAGCATCGCCTCAAATACAAAGTTTTTTTTTTGAACATGGTAACTTTGCGCCTCAAATACAAAGTTACAAGCCAGATTATGGCAATAGAACAATATGACCCTTTTCCTATTAAAACATCCGTGTGCAGAACTCTCGCGTTATCTCCAATTCATACATTTGACAACAATAATCACTCGTTATATTATGTAAGCTACGATTCAAGAGTATTTGGGGTTCCAACATGTTTCAAAATCGATAATGGTACGTTTTATTTGATGCATATAGGAAAACTAGTCTTTAACTACAACCTAATCTATAAAGTTGATTATGTGATTTATATATATATTAAACCTGAAACACGGAACCAACAACTATACCTATCTGATATAGACTCTAGCGCAACACATGCAATGTGCGGACAATGTAAGCATGATTTATAGTTTATTCCTGACGATGGAGAAGGGGCAAGCACGGACTGAGATAACAATAATAATTCTCGACAAGGAGAGACGAAAGTAGCTGCGGTTTGAAGGGGAGGACTTAAAAATGCATAGTTCTGGTGCCTTAAACTATTCAAAATGCCAATAGTAGAACGATGCATCAAAGGAAAATACAAAAATGCATTCATGAAGAGAAAAGTTAGTGTGGACCAGCGGAAGAAACTTCTAAATAAAGCTTACCTGATAGGCTGGGAACCCAACATCTCACCACAAAGATCTAATGCCAAAATTGCGCTCTCGGCCTGCACAATTTTCAAGTATGAGTTTGATGGCAAACATTGTCCCACTGAAAGAGAGAGAGTTTTAATAAAATTACAGTCCAGACTCATTTCCACTATGTTCTTTCTCCTTTTCTCCATCTATAGACGAGCAGGGCAATTGAAAATTTTACACCAAAAAGAGAAATTATAGCGATAATGAGGTTTTTTATCGTTCTTTTTTGGCTTGTAAGTTTGTATTAAAGAGAATATAGTGCAAAAGTTAATGGTGACATGACATTAAGAGAATCCCATGAAGGAAAGAGGAAGATTGCATTAGTTTCTTGGGAACAGGTGTGTTTTCCTAAGTCAGGTGGTTTGAACGTAAAGGGGTGCAAGAACTTGAATATTGCTTCTGCTGGAAACTGCTATGGCAATTGGTACAACACAAAGCTTCACCTTGGGTCAAGTAGGTTCATGGCATTCACATAAAAGATAATTCTGATATTGGACACGTCAAGCTCCCTGAGACAGGTATAGTTAAGGTGTCTAGGACGGCTCATAGATGTACAGGATTTTTACATTAAATACTGGTGCAATTAGAATGCTACTCACTTTTTTTTTTCTTCTAACTATTACCCAATTCATGTCCAAACGCCTACTAAATATATGAAGGGCTCATTTTGGAGAAGGCAGAAGGAAGAACCTGGGTTTGGCTTGAACTGAAAGGTACGGAAGGACAAGGTTCATGTTGAGGGGACCAAGCTTAAAAGATGAACATTTCAGAAGAAATAACGTACCATAACAAATTCAACAAAACCAATACGGGTTGAATGCACTTGATCCCCCAAAAGCCTCAGACGAGAAACCTGCAACGGAAGAATTATCATTCAGTTTCACCTCTTAAGTCAAGATTCCCCATTTTATTGAGAGATTTTGAACATCATACTGACCTCACCACATCTTGTCTCAAAGAAGAATTTGACATCAGCTTGAGAAACCTGTTGAGCATACAGTACATTTATTTCTGAAATATGAAACGACGTAGCAAGCAGTGTTATCAAAAGCGAAAGGCGCAAAAAAAGTTCTAAGGTCTATTGGGGCTTTAAGAGCAAAGTGCAAATAAAGACTGAGGTTTAATTAAAAAAAGGCACAAATGGAGAAAAAATATAGAATCCTATGTTTAGTCCAAGACTAATAATTAAAATCATGAATAACAAATATTTGCACTTTCTGTTAAATGTTAATTTTATCGTATTTACATACTATCATGTGCTTTTTGTTATTAGTCGCTCTTTCTGTTTCCTTTTCTTTTCCTTTACTTTTTTCATATCTAATTTATTCTGCTTAGAGGTTTTTGAGACGAGGGTTCCAGGAAACAGCCTCTCTACTTATATGAGGTAGTGGTTGAGGAAGTGGTAAGGTCTACTTACATTCTAGCCTCCCCAGACCCCACTTGCGGGATTCCACTGGCTATGTTATTGTTGTTGTAAAAACAAATATATAAACAATGAAATCAAAAAGAACAATAACGATAAAGTGAAATATCAATGGTTTGAGTAGCCTTTCATCAAAGACGCATTGGCAAAAAAAAAAAAATGTCTTAAGATCCCTGATGACAATACTAAACACACAATGAGTGACGCAAAGCGCTCAACATGTTTTAAGGCCACGAGCCAAAGAATACAACAACTGGTGCATGCACAAGCTTCAAACCAAGAAAAAAACACGGGTATTTCAGAAGATTTCAAACACAAAACACTTTACCATCTTATCGATGTTTGTACAATAGACTGTCCTCGCGCACATCTCACGCTCATCCTCTGACTAATATAAAACAAAACAACACGCCAATTGACAAGAAAGCAATTAGTTGACGTCGACTAAACAAATTCTTTAAGTAATATTCTCCACGTACAAGCACAATGAAATGCCAAAGATTTGCATACCCTTGGAAGGAATGTAGGATTCACAGGTAGAATAGCAGTTTTTGAAGGTAGAACCTTGAGTTGGGAGAAACCTAAAAATGTCCCACAAAGACAGAGTGCCGCTTTTGCAGAATCTGTTCAGAATGATTCCAAATGACATTATTAGTTTCAATGTTTCAGTAAACTTAAGAATTTCAGTCAAAATATACTATTCCTCCCATTTCAATTTGTTTCTCTTACTTTCCTTTTTAGTTCGTTTCAAAAAGAAAGTTCCTTTTCTTACTTCAGCACCTCTTCAGTTCCAACTTTCCACATGGCATGTTTAACACAACAAGATTAAATTGTACATTCTACATATCTTTAGTATAGGACCACAAGATTCAAAAGTGTTCTTTAACTTTCTTAAAAAATGAAACGGAGGGAGTACTTACATTCATCAGCGAACTCCACAAAAGCAAAGCGAAGGCGGGAGTGAGGATCACCACAAACTCGGCAGTCAACAACCTGCAAATAAGCACCGCTGAAATGAAAACCACCACTCTTACACTCATTTAATACAGTAACACATCAAGAAGTTATATGAAGACAGTCTACTTTCAGAAACATTCTGACTAAGTCATGGCAAAAGGCAAATTAAGATGACAACCAGGAACACCATGACTTCATTCACCATTAACCCACATGTTGCAGCCCCAACTCAAACATATTAAATCTATGCCCTTCTGCACCTATCAAACTTCTTTCACAGATTTTCCGTCCCAAAAGTAAATTGTTGAAATGAGTGTATGGAAATGTCAATTCTCCTTAAAGACACCTAGAAAGGACAAAATATGAGCTGCAAAGCCCAACTTTTAAGGCAAAAATGCTACGCCAGAGAAACCAAGTATCATGCAGGTCCCACCATGGACCAAACTACATGCTCAAGTGTAATGATGGAATTTAGAGACAACAAAAACCAACAAACCGAGTTCCTCTGCAGGAAACCACAGGGGAATCACTTGAAAAGCGTAAGTCTTTGCGCACATAAATTCATGCATGCCTTAACACTGATAGGCATGAGGGCTAGGTCCTTTTGCCAAAGGCATCTTCACAAAAGTGAAGTGGAGCATAATTCTTATTTTTTTGCAAATTGCCAAAAGACATATATCTTGTTTGGTGAAATACGAAAATCTAAAATTAATGAGGGGCTCCAGCAGTGGTTCAAGTCAACAAGCGAGGAGACCCTCCCAACTAAAGCCCAAGAATTTACTTTTGTAGTTAGAGAACAATTTCATGGGGCTAAATTTAGGTAATAGCTTATGTGTTCCCCGAAAGGAGGTCCTCTTTTAGGACAAAGTATATGCTTCTCAAAAAAGTCGGAAGAAATGCACTGGGCTTAAAATGAAAAAATATATAATAAGATGTAAATATAACTGGCAGGATGCTTTTTCTTTATGTTATGCCTTGGAGGAGTAATCTACTAAAGTCATTTTACAAGTAGTCCAAGTTAGCACAGAGAGTACAGCTTTATACAAATTAACAGAAAGGGCAGGGAATTGCTTGTTTCTTGCTTTCTCAAATTATTAAAAGAAGCATGCAAATAAGAACTAAAATATCTAATATTATGATTCAATCAATGTTCAGAAGGGAATAGTGACTTACTTGTCCATAGGCGCTAAATAGCGCAGCAAGCTGCTCTTCCGTGATCTATATTTTTAAGGTAAAGGAAAAGTAAGAGGAAATACATAAAAGCTAATATTAAACACCATACAGAATTCAACAATTGCAGATCATTACATACATTGATATCAAGGTCGGAAACATAGACTGTTCGCCTAATGCTATCTTCTCTTTGAGCTCTAAAAGACCTACTGTGCATTCTCCTTTTGCCCTGGTTAAAGTTGTTTCCTCTCTGCGAAAAAAGAAAAGTAAGAAAAAAAGAAAAGCAACTTCGACACACAAGAAAACATGAAAATCGTAATCACATGAGATGATTGTTCATGATTCAGAGTGGTGAGTAAGGCATTAACAAGATCACAAATTGAGTTACACGAAAAATGTCAAGTAGGTAAAATATTTAAGTGGTTTTCTACTAGTAGCAACACTGCTACTATTATGCACCTTTTGATTTGAATGTAAGCAAATTTAATGATCTGAACAAAACTTTGAGTTGCCAAATATAAAATAACAAATTAACCCTTTTTATCTCATCCACGTATAGCAAAAGTTCTGTTTATTATCAAAAAACAACCAATGCAATGAAATCCAACAACTAGCATGTGCACATTTTTTAAGACACTTCTTTTTTCCAACACAAACTAGCATGTGCACATTAAACGACAAATTCCACAATATCCACTATAATGATCCAAATGTATTGAAATGGCACAACTAGCGCGTGCTTAGATGGTACTCATACACTCAAACCAGCTAAGCAGACCAAAGTAATCGATCCCATTTAACTAACTTAATGCCAATTTTCTGTTTTTAACACATGGAACGCCTGAAATGCCCTACTAATAGATCAATGGTTGTCAACTTTTTTTAGAATTTCAGACCTTTATACATTCCACGTTTCCCGGATGATTGTGAAACCCTGGTTTCTAGATTGAAAAAATTAACGCCAAAACGCATTTAGACCGTTGCAACAACTTAAGGTGGAAACTAATAATTTAAAATCTTCACAGGATCAACAGTTCTCCAAAATACATGGAATGTCCCAAAAAGAACATTTCTTACCAAATAAATATGAGCATTTGTCAAACAAGCATGAAAACAATAGTTACATTTCCCCCAATTCCAAACATTACAGCCACAAATTAATGTACAGTTGTACACACACTCGCACACAATTCGATGAAATTCAACATGATCCTTTAAACCATGTTCAAACATGAAAAAAGAAGACCTTAGAACAGACTATCGAAACATAAAAAATTGCAATTATTCCAAGAAATCATCCAACTAACAATTGTTCAATCATGAAAAAAGACCACAAAACAGACTAGCAACATCAAAATAGCAATCATTCCAAACAATTGTTCATTCATGAAAAAAGACCTCAAAACACACTATACCAACATCAAAATTGCAATCATTCCAAGTAATCATCTCACTAACAATTGTTCATTCATGAAAAAAGACCTCAAAACACACTATAGCAACATCAAAATTGCAATCATTCCGATGAATCATCTCACTAACAATTGTTCATTCATGAAAAAAGACGTCAAAACACACTAAAGCAACATCAAAATTGCAATCATTCCAAGTAATCATCCAACTAACAATTGTTCAGGCTTGAAAAAGGACCTCAAAACAAACTATACCAACATCAAAATTGCAATTATTCCAAGTAATCATCCAACTAATATTTGTTCAGTCATGAGAGAAGACCTCAAAACACACTATACCAACATCAAAATAGCAATAATTCCAAGTAATCATCCCACTAACAATTACTCAATCATCAAAAGGACATTAAAACAGACTAAAGTAAGATCTCAACAACCCTTCAAAAACATTAAACCATAAAGAATTAACAATATACCCTTCTATTATTTTTGAAACCATCACCTCCCATAGTCTTATCAGCTGTGACAAAATTGTTAAAAATTATCTGATCACGATTATATGAAGAAGGAACAAATTCCTTAGCCATTGGATTCAGCTTAAGATTATCCAACATGTGAACAACAATATCTTGCATTTGACATTCTGATTTTCCATTCTTCACCAAATCAGAGTCTTTAACATCACCATTAACTACAGATTCAGGCTTCACATTTGGCACAGGAACCTCAATAGCAGCAGCTATTTCATCAGAACCTTTTGCACCAGCAGCCATTGAAACAAAAACAAAAACCCCACAAAAAAAGACTCAAATTTTAACAAGAAAATAGAAAGAGAAATAGGAATTCTTGATTCCAATAAATTAAAGATCAGATTTTTTCACTAAAAATCTAATCTTTATACAACCCAATATAAAAATTATGTATAATAAAGTATGGGTACAGATCAAAAACTCAATCTTTTATCTAAATTGGATTGTTTTAGAGCAAAATGTGTTGAAGAAAAGCCTATTGATAGAGACCCACTTAGGAGAATGAAAAAAAAAAATGATGGGTGAGAGAGAAGACAAAAGAGGTAAGAAGGGGTTTTTTTGACAAATTTGATCATAGGTTTGAGTAGTCCATTTTGGTAGTGTGGTTTATCAAGAAAACAACAAGTGGCTTTGGGCTTTGGCCTTTTGCAAGTTGCAACTCTTTTTGTGGCATTGCATATTGGGTACACATATCAAGGAAATCTTTTATTTTATTTCATAATAATCGTTAGAGGTGATAGTTAGATCAGTTTGGTCGAATTTGAGTGAGTTATAATGAGTTAAGATTCAATTCAATCTAAATTTATTTGGATCAAAATCAGTTGAGTAATGAATTATAGAGCGGGTCTAGATCCAACCTGACATAATTTTTATTAAGTTTTATTTATTTTATTTGTTCCTTTTTAATATTTTAATCATTAATTAAATTATATTTTTCTTTACTCTGACTATATATAATATATCAAATTAAAAGAAATATTTTAGAAATATTTTGACAAAATCTCTCTCGAGTCAATTCGGGTTGCATATTAATCCAATTTTAAATGGATCGAAATGAGTTGGATCGAGATACATTGAGCTAATTAATAACTCGCTCATACTTCAACGGGCTGAACGGATTGGGTTTAATTTTGTCACCCTTAATAATGGTGTTCGGATCATCATTAAGTTTAATGCACTTGAGTCTTCTGAGGCAGTAATAAAATCTACGTGTAATTTTTATCCTTTTAGATCCTATCTGGTTAGATTTTACTGAATATGTTATTAATTAATGTTTGAATCAGTATTCAATATCAATATAATTATACAAATGAATCTAAAAAGAATAATATATATGCAGACTTTATATCTAACTTAAAAATAAAAAACTTCTTTTTAAAACAAATTTAACCATAAATAAAAACAATTTATATGTTTTTCAACTAATTCCACGACTATTTATTATTAATCTATTTCATTGACCACTTATTACACCCTTTGGGTGCATAAGAACAAAGAGTTGAATATGCAACAAAAATCTAACAGATGATATTCTTTTATATTAATTATTACGTCACATTATGAAGTTGTCTTTTAAGAAAAAAAATAAATTTATAAAGGACTATAAAATTATTTGACTCTTTATTTGTTAAGAAAATATATTTTCCTGGTATTAAATACATCAATTTAATAGTAGTTATCAATTAGAAATGATAAAATACATAAATAGATATTTTAACGTGATCTTTATTAATAGTTGAACATCTTAATTTTTATTGTTACCATTTGAACACTTTAATTTGATACAGATGTATTTAGCAAATATTTTATTTTGAAAGTGTATATTTAGACACATTTAAAGAAAATATATTTTAGATGGATATTCTCAAAGTTAAAATAGTCGCGTTACCAACTTAAATTAAATTAAAATATCTAAATATATATTTTTAAAATTTAATATTTAATTATTAATTGAGACCAAATTAAAATATATGAATCATGTGCAAGTTTTTTTTATTTTTAATTAAATGATTCGAGTACGAGTCTCAATTTTTTATTATAAATTTGCTCTTATTTAAAAGTTTTTTATTCTTGATATGAGATTTTTCTAAATAAATTTAAATTTAATCTGATCACAATACAATATCAAATATTAGATTAATTTTTTTTTAAAAAAATTCCAACTCATTTTTATAAAATTGAGGCTTCCTAGGAAGGATAAACTTATCCAAATGAATTGTTGATTTCCACACACAAAAGATAAAAGAAGAAGAAAAAAAACATTAAAAGTGTGTTGAATGAAGTCGTAAATGTGCAGATTTTCTGATAAATAAAACTTATAAATATGATAAAAAGAATTGCTAGTTTGAGATAATATAATTAAGGAAGGAAATGATTTTTTTGGATATTTTAATCAATATTTAAAAATGTATCTTTCATCATACATTCATACTGATATGACAAAATTACCAAAAAAAAATAAATAATAATACTGATATGATAAGAATGGCACTTTAGCATATTTTTATATAATTTTTTAATATCTAAATTTTTATTTTAAAATATTGAATTGATCAATAAGTAATAAATGAAAACAATGAGAGCATGATGTAACTTATAATGAAGTTTTATGAGTAGAATTTAAGTTACTAGTGTAAATAACTTTCTATACAACTTCATTCATTCAAATAATATCTGCGGACTACATAAAAGCCTCGTCAAAATGTTGGATTTGATTCTTGAAAATAAGATATGTTATTTACTACTACAACATATAAAGATGATTCGATAAGGTAAAAATTACATACACCAACGATGTGTATTACTTGAACTCTTCAGTATACTACAAAAAAGATAGATTCTTATTAATTGAAGGCATCAACAAGGTCATTCAAATGATATCTACAGACTACATAAAAGTCTCATTAAAATACTAAATTTAAAATCTTGAGAATAAGATATACTATTTGCTAGTACAACATATAAAGATGATTCGATAATGTAAAAATTACTTATACCAACAATGTATATTACTTAAAATTATTCAGTATACCACAAAAAACATAGATTCTTATTAATGGGGGCATCTCTGACCATTTATCAAAAATACATAGTAAGTTCACAATACTGAGAAATAACTAAATACCTTCAACATCATCAAAAACATATGCAAACTCATCACACACAAATAAATGTTCCAATGAAAGATAAATAAAATTATTCATAACACAAAAAAAGGGAAGCCCGATGCACTAAGCTTCTATTATGTGCGGAGTCCAAGGAAGAGTCAGACCACAAGGGGCATTCCGAACACATATAGAGCTAACATTTTGCCTTGATGAAACAATTTGACGCCAAAGGCTTTGTGTTTATAACCTCGCGTTGGGAAGAGCAGCTCGTGGAGTCTCCCAATCAGTCACAACGTGGTTACGCGTGATCTCCTTCAGTGAACGACAGCCACTCAACGCCATTGTTAGCTCAAATTCATCGCGCAACATCTGTAGTACATTCCTGATACCAGCTTCTCCAGCAGCAGCCAATGACCAAATGACTGGTCGCCCAATCTGTAGACGCGACCACAAATGTCATTTCTAAAAAAACATGTGAATTGTAAGAAGAAACAAGAATAGTATGTCGTAAAAAGAAGTATATATGTCCCTTCTCCGAAATGCTGGCCTTATATACAGGACGGACTAGCTTAAAAAGTTATGAATTCACGTGAATTCAGTATATGTATTAAGAATTTCATTAAATATCTATAAATATTTGACTGTGAACTCAGTTATTATTGTATATTAACTTGAGGTCGTTGTAGGACACCAATAGACTTCAAATTCTGAATCCATATACGACTCCATTGCAAGATTGTCACAAGTGGAAATGACTTCTATTGAAATGCCAAATTAGACTTTAGGTGGACAAGTCATTATTGATGGAATGTCACATTCTCTTGCATCACAATCACTTCTAGAATGGTCGGATCTAGGATTTAAACTTGATGCATTCAACTGACTCATTGTGCTTTTGAAAATTATCGGTTTGGAATTTAATATTCTGTATTGGAAATGCTGGATGTAGTTGAGCCCATAGAACGGATGGCTCCATCCGTCTCTAGTCCTGAATATGGAAAAATTTAAAGCGAAAAGCACTAATGAACGAGGTTTGTGTTATTTTGTACTTACAAACACAGCTGAAGCACCAAGTGCCAGAGCTTTAAAGACATCAGTTCCACGACGGACGCCTCCATCCAGGAACACAGGAATACGGCCTTGTACAGCTTTCACAACCTAAATAATATTCGCGTGAAAGTGATGTGTGTTAAGAAGAATGTACAAGCTTTCAAACAAACACAAATTCCAGAGGAACCAAAACAAGTTAGGTACCTCTTCAAGAGCCATTATTGTGGCAGGGACATAGTCAAGTTGGCGAGCACCGTGGTTTGACACAATGATACCAGCTGCACCAGACTGAACTGCAATCCTAGCTGCAGTCCAAAGTAAAAAGTGATCATATGATAGACCATAAATCAATCAGTTGATTCGTTCTAATTAATTGAACTAAAATGTTGTAGATATATCAGAAAGTCGTTCATTGAACTAAAAGTCGTTCTTTACTTACCGTCCTCAGCTGTAAGTACACCCTTTACCAGGATTGGCAGTGAAGTAATTGTCTGGAGCCACTGAACATCCTGTCAATATTCAGAAAGAAATCGTTCGTTTTAAAGAGAAATGACAGTGAATGCAGTTTAAACCAATATACACTTTCACTTTGCATGGAGTTTTAAGAAAAGATTAATGTACCTTCCAACTCAACGAGCGATCAACTTGACCAGCGACATATGAAGCCAATCCGGAGTCCTCAGCTTTGTCCATCTTGCCAAGGCCCATTCCTTCAAAGTTCTTCAGTGTCAAATTTGGTGGCAAAGTAAATCTGCAAAGGACGGAGATCGTGTATTAACTTGTTGAGCTTCATCCTAGGCGCCCTAACTAACAAGATGAGTAATAGAATTACACAATTGGAATATGCACCTGTTCTTAATATCAGCTTCTCTACGTCCCAATCGTGGTGTATCAACCGTAAGAGCTATAGCCTTGAAACCTGCCCTTTCAGCTCTTCGGACTAACTGAGTTGTTATGTTTCTGTCCTTGTAGACCTGGATATTCCACACAAATATACGTTTAAGACTTTAACACGTATGTATAGTTCTGATAAGACTTTTAACTACAATTTTATGCTTACATAGAGCTGGAAAAAACGGACGCCAGGTCCTGTTGAAGCAACCTCCTCCACACTTGAATTCCCCCAAGATGACAGTGTCTGCAACATGAATTTCGAGAGATGCATCAACAAAGTCAAAGAACAAAATTGTATCGCGGAAACCAAAAACAGACATATCAAGAAAATCGATTGTTTCAAAGCTATTTAAGACTCCAAATTTTCATTTTCAACGTTCATCCCATCCGCGAAATCCATCAAGTACGTAGTTCATTGTGATTAGTTCAAAGTTATACTTGACAGGCCACAACAGACTAACCATAATCGTTCCTGCTGATGCTGCTGCTCTTGCTGTAGCATATTCACCTGCACATAATCAAACCAAATGATTTAGTGATTTTCGACACACAAACACAGGAAAAATGATCCACAATTTTTCTCTAGCAGATTATATTCGGAGCCACTACAGAATTTTAACTGCAATGACATACATATCGAATGTCTGCTTCATATTTACCGTATGTCTTGAATGAAATAGTCCAATAGTTTAGGCATTAAACATTCCGAATTCATTGAGTGCTTATGACCTTTACCACAAAACACTTGTAGTTTTTTGCTTAAAGAACTTATATCGCGACATTAGTCAAGGATTAAAACATGAATAGACTTGTAGGAATCGAGTCCTACCATCAGGATGAGCCATTTTCTGCATAGCTGTTGGTGCAATCATGATAGGCATCGAGATATTGAAACCAAGCACGGTTGTGCTTAAGTCAATCTTGCTTACATCAATGAGAATACGAGGCCTAAACCTGCATAAACAGAGAAAGAATAGCTCATGAATACAATAGATATCGGATATTGGACGATAGCCTAAAGTCATCTGTAGGTATTAACTTACATTTAATCACTACAAAAACAAAGTCACAAAACTACTTTGTCCTACATTACAGTAACCCAACTTTATCCGCTATAACAGTTAGGTAAAAAAATTATCTGTTTTTCCTGAACTTTATCCGCTATAACAGCAAAGTCGGAAACTTTTATCCACTATGACAGTAAAATCCATGAACTTTACTCACTTTAAGAACAATAGGTAAAGTTCATTTACTCTAGGTAACACATAGTTTTGTACTTTTACATGTATAACAGGTAAAGTTAATGTTATAGTCTAAGTTGCTCGGACTCTGCAAAAATGTTGCCGCACACGGGTCGGATCCTTAAAAAATACACAATTTTTCGAGGATCCGACATACACCTGTCGACACTTTTGAAAAGCGAGCAACATAGGTTATAGTTGATAAAGTTCAATTACTTTAATATTGTAACAAATAAGTTAGTTACGTGTGTCAGAGCGGCTTAAAGCCCCACATTGTTTGGTAAATGGACTGGTGATCCACTCATATGGACTCGGGCTATCCTAACTTCTGAGCTAGCTTTTCGAGTTGAGTTAGACTCAAAATTCAATTTTTTCATGGTATTAGAGCCAGATTCATCTCTATTGGGGCTCTTGTTCTACGCTCTAGTTGGAACTAGGCATAAAGGGAGGTGCGAGAGTCGGTTAAGAGTCCCACATGGGACAATGTACTAGTGATCTGCTTATATGGACTTTAGCAACTCTCTGTTCATAGCTAGCTTCTGAGATTGAGTTAGGTTTAAGATTCATTTTTTTGTGACGACGATACATGAAAGTGAAAACTAACTCTGATCTCTTGTCTAGCTAGATCTAAGATCTATGATGGTTAAAGAAATTTACAGAATTCTTGAAAAGGCATTTCTGTTCTCAGCCAAAGTCCATTGGTCCTCTGCTCCAGATGCATAGTAGTCATACACCATCTTTGGCAACTTTTGCTTTGCAATTTCTTCATACTCCATGACATTGGTAATCTCTCCCATCGCGATATTTAGAACCTACATAAAAGTACTTAAAGTCACCGTTCAAGATATTAGTCAAAGAAAAACTCCTTTGACTCTAAATAGTAACTATATCACATAACGTGGGACAGAGAGAGTAACAAATAAGATCTATGTTGCTCAGACTCTAATATATTTTTCGAGAATTCAATACGAGTGTTGCAACTTTTTTGTTTTTTTTTAGAGTGTGATCAATATAGGATAAGATATTATTGGATTATATCTCTATCTATGAAAAAGATGCAAATATTTCACATACTTGAAAGGAAACATGAAATAATGATAAAGAAATAAACATTGCAAAAAAAAAAAAATCTCTTTTTTAATAAGATCAAATAAAAACAAAGATAAGTGGTATCAACTATCTATCTTTAACAAAAAAAGTTGTAAACATGCATGCAACAAATGTAGCCCAAATGGTTATTTTCCAAAGGGTGTTCAACTGATTGCCGTTTAAGGTGACTTCAAAAGTAACAAAAGAAATGTAAGATTCTTGATAAGAAGAAAAAAGAAAGGAAGTTAAAGAGCAAACCTTTTTAGTACTCCCAAGAAATGAAGAAGAGTGAAACTATAATTGAGGCAATATAATGTTTTGTAATAAGATAAGAAGAAAAAGAATCAATATATACACAAATTATTAAGAAAGAAGACAAGGTGTGCCCAAAAGAAAAGATAATCACAAATTGAGGTTGCGTATTTGAAAACCATACCCCACACAAAAAAAAAATCTAAGATTTCCACTGAGAGAGTCCGAAAAAAATTTACTATCTAGGATTTAAACGTGAAACATCAGTAAATTTTTACTTTTGTGTTTAAGAAATCCAAAATCTATATACATGTATAAAAATTTTAGAAGCTACCTTTTATATATATAATATAATTTTTTAATCAAAAATTCAAATGAACACTCTTCGATCCCTAGATCTGCACCCGAAGCTATAAGAGGAATAGATAAGTGACTCTCTACCCACTTGCCTTCTCTTATCATCCAATCAATAATTTCATAAACTGTTCATTGAGTACGACATGTTTGAACATGTTACATGTCTTTTTTTTTTGTAAAATAATTCAATGTGACACTATGTCAAACACCATATCCACACTTTCCTACATGGCAAAATATTATATGAAATATGATAAGGCCTATGCAATTTCATTCCTATAAAAATATTTGATAAAAAAAAATCATATTTAACATTATTTTTAGGAGATTCGAAGTTTATATATTTAGATCATTAGTACTTCATGTGCTAGTTCGACCCCTTGATAACAATAATTGTGCCTCAGTTTTAAATATTTTGAGTCGACTAGCTATGTAAATCCTCGTAAATTATGTTTACTATAAAACTCCAAATTTGTTGCTGTTTTATGCAATTCTTTTAAAGTAATATTACTTCAAATAAATATAGAATTTTAATTTGTTGTGTTACGTAATTTATTCAACAAATAAGTAGCCTTGCTAGTGTACAATGAGTCAATGACAGATTCTAGGAAATTTCCTGCAGATATAGCCCATGAACATCAAGGCAGGCTAGTGACAAAAAGAAAACAAGAAAGGAAAGACATCAGATACCTGTTATCTTTCACTAACAATGACGTTTCAATTTTTGTGCGTTTTATTTTTCATATATCGATTATCATATTATACGAATCTTATTGTTTTTGGTAGACTATCAGCTCAACAAAGACAACCCAAAACAATTTTAAGAAAAAAATAATAACAAAAGTACTAGGAACAACGGATGATACTCCCTCTGTTCACTATTAAATGTCAAAAAATTTCTAATTTAATTTTCATTTTTATTTTGTCATTTTGGAGAAATCAAGATAGGACAATTTACGTTTAATATCTATTTTACCCTCAATTTACTTACAAAATTAATATTTTTGAAAAATGTAGAATTTCTTGAAAATTTTCAATGACCAATATATTTTTAGAGTATCTGTGCAATGTATAGGAATTGTTATAACTCCTCGACTTATCCCAAAGGAGCATTTCAATTATCAAGTTTCTATGAAAAAAATTTGAATAATTTTTATACTCTAAGACTGATTCTGTTTTGTATTCATAGTTGTGTTTGATTTTCTTATTTCATTAGAGGAATTTTCATAATGAAATATTTTGGTGAATTTTTTTTAGTTACAAAAAATTATACTCCAAATGTTGAAGTAAAAAAATTTACATTATTTTCCTTCAAAATTTTTTACTTGAACGCAACTAAAAAAAAGTGGCTACATTTTTTTCTATTTTTAATTTTGCTTTAAATTCAACTAAGTAACAAAAATTTCATTAAACCAAGAAACATTTCCACTTTCCATTGTATAGATTGTATTAAATATATTGAAATTATTTTAATGAGTACTCTGTCCAATCATTATTTTTTTAATAGGTGCATCAAGTTAAAACTTGATATCTAATAGTGAACAGAGGGAGTAACAAAATAGCATATAGTAAACAAAATAATTAATTTATTTCAACATTAATTATTTATTTTTCAAATCAATTTTCAAGAAAAGACATTATTTTTTTCTATTTTACTTCAAAATTAATTATTTAATTTTCAAATCATTTTATAAGAGCTAAAACTATTAATCAATTAATACAATTGAGTATTGTGGTAAAATACTCATACTAATCATTATTTCTTTAGGACATACAAAATCTAAAATGAACGAGTTAAAATGAACGAAAAAAGTAATACTTGTCAATTTGTAAAATCACGATAAAATTTATTATTTGTTTCATTTTCTCCTTTCATTTTATAACTCCTTTTCGAAAGTTAAAATAAGTTTGTAACTCCCAAACAAATTTCTTAAATGATAAATCAATAAAATTATTCTTTCAATTTGTAATTTTTTTTTAAAAAACATAAGAAAAATAAATCAATAATTAATATAAAACAAGGAGAATACTCCTAAGTTGAATATTTATTATTAGGAAATTTCCATTCCCAAATAAAAGATGTGACACATGAACATGAAGCCATTAAGAAGATGTGGGTCATGAACATTGAAGACAATTAAAGAAACCAGAACCCAAAGACAACTACAACTTACAAGGACTCACAAGTAAAAATTTAATTTCATTTGTTTACTTTTTTTTAATATGATATTTTCTACTTCTGGATTAATATATTTGCGTTGAGGATCTTTCGAAAATAATTTTTCTATTTCATGAGGCAATAATAAGATTTGTATACACTTTATCCTCTCCAAACCTCACTTGTCGGATTCTACTGAGTAAGTTGTTATTATTATTTACTTTTTTGAATTTATTTTTTGTTATAAAATAAAGTTAAAAGTGATAATATGAATAATTTTTTGAAGTTATATCTTGCCTGCATATTAAAATAAAAATATTATCTCATAAAAATAGCAAAATATATATAAGTATGCCAATTGCACCAAGACATGATATTTTCTGATCATTACAAGATAACAAAATTAATTTTTATTTAAGTTAAGCGATGTCACAATCATTATAGTACTAATAGAATTGCATTAAAACATATTTTAGTCCGTCAACACTTTTTATATAAATATCATTGTCCAGCAAGATATACAATAAATAATTATCCACAATCAAATTTTGCATATTTTGCCAAATTGAAAGAAATTTCATTTTATTGCATCTATGTTAAAAGAATACATCTCCATGCAATAATTGCATGACTTTTAGGAAAAAAACTTTATGTCACGTGAAGGTAGGTGTAAGAGGGAGAATTGAGCTAAAAGGGACATAAGTGTTGAATAGAATAAAAAGAGATTTTTATTTTATTTTTTAATATTAATATTTTAATTATGAGTTAATGGGGTTAATTTGAAATATTTAAAAGTTTGTGATCAATTTAAAAAGTAAAAACTTATAAATAAAAAGAATTAAAAACTCTTGGTCTGCCCGCCTAATGATCAGAATTGCTTCTCAAAAAAGTCGTCTTTTTTTTTTCTCCATTCTCTTCTCTTCCCTTTGCTCTGCGAAAGAATTTCTTTCTCTCTTCATCCTTTTCTTTCTTTTCTTCCTTTCACAGGTAAACACCAGATAAACAAGAAGATTGTCTTTTTGTCTTCCTCATCTTTCTTTTCTTTACTTCACTATTTGAAGGTAATTTATTTATTTTTTTAATCATATTTTTTGAAAAAGTTGTTTAAATAATTACAAGTTATTTATGTGTGTTTGTTATTTAAGCAACTAAAGTAGATAAATAGCTAGTAATTGAGTCGTTTCAAAATATGAGTGTTTAGCATAAACAGTAGGAAGTTGTTTAAGTAACTAATAGTTATTTGTTCTAAAACCTAAAGTGGTGCATGTTGATAAAAAGAATCTTTCAATAGGTGATTAATTTGTGACTGAATCAAGCCTCTGTGATGTTTACATGTGAACATGACTGCTTATATAAATACAAGTTGTTTACCGATGATTGTTTAGTATAAACAACTCTCAGTTGTTTAAACAACTAAAAGTTGTTTAAACGAGAACCTTAATTAGACATTAATTTATTATCATATCTGAAAATATATTGACAAAAAAGGTCTTTCAATGGGTAATAAAATAAATAAACAAATAGTGGCTGTGTAGATCAAAATATAATTGTTTAGCATAACAACCGTAAGTTGTTTAAACAACTATGAATTACTTATACTAGAAAAATAATTGGACATTAATTTACTGATCACATTTGAAATCATATTGATACATCTTGACAAAAGAGTCTTTCAAAAAGTGATTAATTTTAATATATTGATTTGATCACAATTAGTCACAAATCTTTCATTCTACTAATAAATAATTTAATCATATATAACATTAACTTACTAGGAGAAAGTTGGCTTGATAATAATTTTACATCTTGTGAAAAGTTAATGATTTTATATATTTTTATTTAAATCAATTTTTGTTGTAGTTTTATTTGCTTATAAAATCATATATCATATAAAATACATAAACAACTAGTGATTGTGTATATCAAAATATGATTGTTTAGCATAAACAACAGTCAGTTGTT
>JAABOM020000002.1:2229342-2244768 GCA_011800125.2 Solanum clarkiae
ATATAACATTAAAAAAATCAACTGTAAAGGAAATTTAATTGTTATAATGAAATATTATTATAAAGAATGATGATTCTAGAAAAATTCTAGTTGTGAATATATATATATATATATATAGACACTCTAGGTAATAACCCAAATTTCACAATAGAAACATTCAAATATTATAATCATCAAACTCAACATTACAATCGAAAATAGAATTAACAAAGGACTTGTAGAACAACAATGGAATAGTAAAAGATAGACTAAAGAAGGGGAAATGAGAAGATTGACTTAATGTAAAGAATGAGAGGACTAGACATATTTCTCAACAATTTGCCTAATCTCTAAATTACCTACAACTACCCTTTTTTATGGAACCGTTATCATGTCCACTACTCAACTCGGATCCCAAATTAACCTGACCCTATTGCTTATTATCGTTCCAATAGCCCTTCTCAGCCCAATAACTGCTTGTGTGACCTTGATATCCATGTTAGCTTGGACTTGGTTCATAACACTGTGACTAGTTATTTATTTGGTTAAATGTATAAAATGGATTTATTTTGAAAAGAAAAAAAATTACTATTTGAGTTGCAATTTGTATTTAATTAAACTTTTAAAAAGTGTTTTGCAAAAAGTACTTTTTGAGGAAAAAAAAATACTCTTTTTAGTTTTTGAAAAACAACTTTGATCTATTATAGATTCCCCCAAAATATAATGCTTAATTTTCTTCAAAAATTTGACCAAAGACCGTATTTATTTTTAAAAAATAAGCACTTTTAACCTGCCAAATAACTCGGCCAAACAAACTATTTCATCCAGGTCCACGTGTTTGTTTGTTAATTTTTTTAAATAAATAATTAATATTAAATTTTCTTAGCTTCTTTCATATATCCACCCGTTAATATTTTGAATTTCTCAGTGAAAATCACGAATCCCACATTGATCAATGGTATCACATAACAAAAATAAAATAAACTTGTGATTTTACTAGAAATTTGTTTAAATAAGGGAATAATCGAATAAATTATCGTTTTATTTTTCAAATAGTCTTTTCTCTGATTGGAAACAAAAATGGCTCTCAACCACTTCAAAAGGCCATTAAAAAAATACAAAACAATAAAGACAGCAAATGATATTAATGAAAAGCTTTAATTTGGTCCTATATGGCACACGTACATCGAATATGACAGAAGACGAGCTAAAAAGAAATTTTAAATTTTAGACTGATATGTTTCTAAAAATGGAGTACACGTACATGATGTTTAAAGTTTTTTTTTTCTACATTAAAAAGGTTAAAACGGGTAAAATATTATATAAGAAAAATAAAATTCTACATGACATGCATGCTTTTGAGTTCAATAAGGAGATAGACATTTTTAGGTCAAAACGAATAATATAATACATGTTGACGGGCAAATCTCAGCAAGAATACACTCATGCACAAATTTGTAGGTCGAGATGATGTCATAACACAAGAAATGAATAAGTTCATGGAGTCTTTGAACCAAAACAAATATCATAGACTTGTTGAATTTTTTATTATGTATTTGCTTTTACATGATATACTTGCTTCTGAGTTTAACAAGAACATAGTCGTCTTTAGGTCAAAGCAGGCAATATAATATGTGTCGGGCAAATCTCAACAAGAAGACACTCATACACAAACTTTTAGGTTGAAATGATGTCATAACACAAGAAATGAATAAGTTCATGGAGTCTTTGAACCAAAACGAATAATATGCATATCTTGTTGGACTCTAATTGTGTATTTGTAACACATTATTTTATTAACTAAATTCCTACTTTGTAACATTAACTTGTAGTAGAAAATATTACCAATGAAAAATTTAAAGTTCAAACCTATATAGAGCTTTTTCTGTTTAGTCAATTTTTGCCAAATATGACATTTTCATGCAATTAATGCAAAAAAGTATAGGACGGTTGTGTAGTTTTGTTGTGTAATATATTAAAAGGCAATAACGTATTGGACACGATGGAAATAATATATATATTTTTAATAGTCTGTCCTTATCAATTTGTTAATATGATATCGACTTGACATGCAATTACGCGCTTTTAAAACAAAATGCCACGTGCAAATTGAAAATCAAAGATATGTCGCCAAGACTTCGAAATCCCTTGCTAGCAAAAGCAAAAGATTTGCCCCTTCTGGATCAAGCTTGTCACACCAAGCTTGTCTGTGCGGGTTACATCTCCTATTTAGTTTATGAGTTATTGCATAGGAACGAGGATTTGCTTGTGAGCACCCAAGGGACAGCAGCTGCATGTTCTCCTTATTATCACAAAAATAAAAAAAATATATAAAAAATTCTCACTTTTTCTTAATTCCTTCTATCTTCTATATAAATGCAATAAGTTGACAAGGGGCCATCACAATTTTTTCCATCTTATCATACTACAATTTTCTTTCCCCCTCCAATATTACATTAAAAAAAATGGCCAATATTCTTAAATTGATGAGGTTCTCAACAGAAATTGCTCCACAAAAAATTATATCTCTCCCTAAACCATGTCCAATTTCTAAAAAATTAGACACCATCAATGAGGACGAAGCTTATGTATCAGTTATTTCATCTTCGCTTGATAAAAAACTCGAAAGAGATCGATATATCGGAGTTAGAGTGAGCTCCATTTTAGCTTATTACTAAGCTATGGACTTACAAAAACTGCCTATAGTATTGTCTCCAAGAAAATAAAAGCACCACTATGGTCTTAAAGTATGTGCTGCTCCGACTTATCAAAAATTATCATCAGATGTCTATTGAATCTATTTATTTTTTTTGGAATATCCGATATTTGAGAGTTCGAGCAACATAGCTTAAAGCTATAACAAGTGCCAAGTTCATTCATCAAAGGAGAAATTAAAGGATATCTTTTATTCCTTTTTTTATTCCTTTTTTTTTCTAGTTTTTGTCTTGTATTTTATTTTATTTTATTTTGAATAGACTAATTATAGTTCACATGCCTTTATTTTCATGGTAGTGATGAGTTTAGTCTTGGAAAATTAATTACTTTGATATTATTCTTCACCACCATATTTTCAAGAAGGGGTGAATGAGTTTTTAATTTCTTTTTTATGGAAATTGATTATTTGTTATGTATGTTTGAATAAATACTTTCCTATATAGGCAGTGGAATTAAAGGAAAGATTTTTCTTATTGTATTATTTTGAGGGTTTAATTATATATCAATATGATTTAATCTGTCGTAGCAATAACCCTCTTCAAACGTGATATATGTTGTCGACCACCAGAGTGCTTACACGTGTTTGTAATTTGATTTTGTATAATTCGATTTTAATTTTGAGAAAACTTCATTGAACTGAATTAATTCGATTGATGTATCGTGATGTATCTAATAGAGAATTTTTATTTATTTTTAAATGATAGAAAAGTTTAGAAATCATGATAAAATAAGATATGTATTTGGATAATTTTCTACAAAAATAATAACTATTTCTCAATTATATTTTAGACGGGTCTAAGTCCGACCCAAGAAATGGCCAATCCGTGCCCATTTTTACCAGGATAATTTCAAATATATATTGTATACAATAAATTAATTAATTTACAACAAATATAGTCATGTTTTATTTTTAAAAAAAGTCCAAAATCATTAAAAATATACATAACTATACAATATAGCTTGCCAAAGTGCAAAAGTAATAGAAAATATACACCGACTATATAATTTAGATTATTTATACATATGCTATACACTAAATATACATTATGATACAATAAAAAACTAAATATAAATCAACTATACATGAAATATATACTGACTATATAATGAATGCGTACTATTTCGGCCGAATGACTATGTATTATAATTATCCCCTTTTACCGTGGACTGTGGTCATGATCTTGTGCCGGACCCATCTCTTCTCTTCACTTAAATCACCATTTGGCCCAGGCCCTTCTAAATAAATGGCCTATAGATCATATAACTCGGCCCAGCCCAAAAGTCCCTCTATATATATACCTAAAACCCCCAAAGATCCTCCATTGTTGACCTTCAAGGTTTTCGTCTCTCTGCTGCTATTAGTTGATATTATCAATGGATTCTCAACCTGTTGAACCTGTCAGCTACATATGCGGAGGTACCTATTTGAATGTTTTCAGTTTTTTTTTTTTAAACGAGCGATGAAGGTAATCGGAACTTTGTTTTGCAGATTGTGGACAGGAGAATACCCTAAAGCCTGGTGATGTGATACAGTGTCGTGAATGTGGATATCGTATTCTCTACAAGAAGAGGACTCGGAGAAGTATTTATTTTTCCTCTTATGCTTTTGTTACCCTTTTAATCTTATGTTTTTTTTTTTTGGAGTTTTATGTGTTGTTTAATGTTTGCTTGATTTTGGTATTTGGAGTAAATAAGAACGATTTACTTGATTTAGGTATTTTGGGTAAGCTTGTTTGGACATGAAAAATCAGTTGATTCGAGGTTGGAGCAAGTTTGACCTAGATAGCTTTATGTCAATTGTAGGGGGGAAAACCTTTTTGAGCACCCAATGGTGTGATAAAGTGGGTTGAAAATCGTGAGGTCTTACTTTCAAATAAATAGGTGTTTTGTATCCAACGTGTAGGTGAATAGAGTCATCTGGTGCTTGAATTGGTGGGAGGTAGAGGGTTGTATCTACCTTGTGGAATTAGTCGAGGTGTAGTTAGCCTTGATCTGATTAGAAAATAAAAACTGTTTTGACATAGTTTGAAACTATCCCTTTTAATATTGTTGTGGTAAGTTGTAGTGGTAAGTTCCAATGGGGATTTTTCTTTAGATTAGATTAGTAGCTTAAGGCTTGTGGTTATGAATGTTCTAACTCTCAGGTATTCAATTGTGAGTAAAGAAGTTTTGGAGTAAATTGGTTGATCTTAGAAAGACGGAATTTTATTGTTTCTACTGTTCTCTTCACTTAGTTGTGGTATGACTTTTTCACTACTGTATTTCCTTTTCATACTTGATTTTGGTACGGTTTACTTGAGCCCAAACAACCTATCTACTTGCACAAGTTCCGGTAAGGCTGCATACACACCATCCTCCCAGACCCCACTTTTTTGTTCGGAAAGTGTTAATTTGGATGAGCTGAAATTCAGAAGGTAGTGTAATTTTGATGTGGTGAAATTTCAAGTGGTGTTCTCTTTTCAATTAGCCTGCAGGGATGGAATTGATGTGCTTCTATTGAGTTGTAAATATTGCATTTATTGTGGTATCTTTGTTAAAGAGAAGTCTCAGGTAGAACATAGAACAGTGTCAGAATTGTAATGATGAGATGCGAACATGTAGGATTCTATTGGTGATCATTATTGTGGTCTTTAATCTAGTACTCTTGTGTTTACTATGTAATGCTTGCTAAATTCTGAAGACAGCCCATGGAACTTGTCAACAAATAAATAGTAGTTATATTTTTAAGTTATTTGCCTCATTGAGTGAACTTAATATGTTATTGTCTATTAGTGTTGCAGTTATATTGATTAATTGGTTGACTAGTTGTGGTTGTTTGTCTATCGAAAGGAAAGTTAAGCTGCAAGAAATTTTTTTTGATAGAACTGTATCCACAATTATTTGCTGATAGTATTCAACCATACTGTAGCATTCGTGCCTGAATAATTTTCTTGGTGAATTAAATTTTTCATTTGGGCATTTTAGGTGAATCTGGTATAAAACATATGCTTTGGTTGTTTAATCTTTGTATGTGTGTTTAGCCTGCCATTTTAATGTTCCACATGCTGCAGCAACAGTCTCATTATATTCTGTTTAAGTTAGAGGCTATGGCGTATTATTGGCTCTGTTAGCTATAGAAATAAACTTAGTGTAGACTTGTATGTCCTTTAAAATTGCTAAACTATTCCTAAAGGGAGCAAGTGAGCCCATACCTGCTGCTGATGCACCAGGTCCACCACTGGACTGTTATCTTTTTGATGGATAGCACTATGATAGGCTAGAAGCTCCCGAGCTTGCAATCCTAAGATGATTTTGTTCCGTTGTTGTAAATCTAGAGATTCGAAAGCTAAATACACTACACCCCAGGGCAAGGTTCCTTATACAAGAATCTTATTAGTCGTTTTACCAGAAATCAGAATATAAACTGTATGTCGAAGCATCTCACTTTGTTGGCATTAGGAATCTGAGCCAACATACCATATTTCACTTTCTGCAGTTTTTTCATCTTAGTCCTTTATTCCTACCAGTTCACTAAGCTGTGTATTGTTTCCATGCAGTCGTGCAGTATGAAGCTCGGTGATGCTTAACAGTCACAACTGGAAAAAACCGCAAGTGCTCTGCTCATACGGAAGTAGATGTTAAAAACATAATAGCTACTGTTGAATATGACGCGTTTCAGCGTGGCCGTTGTATGTTTTTTCCTTTCTGCGTGTGATTTCTTCCTGGGACATGTTGCTAGTCTATATAGCAGAGTTCAACTTAAACTCTTGTGGTTGAATATTGTAGAAATCTCTTAAACACTATGTCTATGTGGTCTATCGTGGAAAATCTGTTTATGTCAAGAAATTTCTTTCTTGAACTTTGAGCTAGTGGTGGGCATAAATAACTGAATCAAATCAAACTAATTCGGTTCTTCAGTTTCGGTGATCTTTTTTCAGAAGTTAATCATTCATGAAATAAGTCAAAGAAGCAACAAATTTATAATTCGTGTAGCTAACTTGAAATATTATTTTTCCAGAGAAATTTAAGTATATTTTTGCCGAATTATGTCATGTAACAAAATTTGTCTTTGTGCTTGTTTTCCTTATGCAATAATTCAAGGTGCAAGTTCTTGACAAAGATAAATATGGTTTTTTAAGCACAATAAGTGCTTCATGAGGGCAAATTATCACTTAACATGAATTTAAGTTTTCAAAGTGTCTAATACTTTGATTTTGTCCTCATTTTATTTTCATTAGTTCACACCAAATAAAATCATATCGAACTTGGAAAAATCAAATCGAATTGAATTATATTGATTTGCTATATGGCACACACTTTTTCAAAATATTACTAAAATAGAATCGAAAAGGGAATGTTCACAGCTACTTTGAGCTAATAATCAAACATAATCATATAAAATAGATTTATTACACAACACAAGCAAAAAACAAACAAGTTCTCGAATCTTGGAAACATGCAATTTCATGATGTCAATAATTAGGTATGTCTATGCCTCCTTTGCTATTGTAGTGTCCAATTGGTGCTTCATATTTGCTAAAAAGTCTGTAAGATGAAAGCAAGGAAACACCAACATAACAAAGACCAACAACAAATGTAATGGACACAGATGCAGTTGCCTTCTTGCAAAAATCTCCAAATGAACCACAAGTTTCACTCCATGTAACATCAGTATCACCTTTATATGCCAAGTATATCACTTCTGTTGATGCAGCTCCAGCAGCCAATATTATGTATGTCAATATCTACAAAGCAAAATTTTCACCAATCAAAATATTAGCGGATTCGCCTCAGCTGACAAGTATGTGTACACTCCAACTTTCAGAGTGCATTTCTAGATATGACCGCAGCTTGGTCTAACTTATGTCTTTTGGGACACCTAACACTGACATGATATATAGATTTCGAAGGTGTCTAAATGATCGTTTTATAAGTTGTGAATGCTCAACTAACATATTGGAGACGAGTTAAGGTTTCAGATGTACACACTCAAAGTTGAAGTATTTACTTGTCATCTAAGATCAAATTTTAAGTGTCTCTTTGTGTATTATGCCTAAAAGGTGGGCACCTTGTTGTGACATGACATATAAATTTCGAAGATGTCTAAATGATCGTTCCGTAAGTTGGAGTATTCAACAAACATAATGGAGATGAGTTAAGGTCCCAATCGTACACACTCAAAGTTGAAGTTTTTTTACTTGTCAACTAAGGTCAGATTTTAAGTGTCTCTTTATGTATTATACCTAAAAAGCTTCGTACAATGTTGTGTCCTTTGATTCAAGAAAAGTATCATTCATGATTCTGTCACACCTATTAAAATAATTATTCAATAAGTGTAGAGTATTCATTGAGAGTTTGTCTCGATAGAAAATCAGTGGGACCCTATCCCTTTTTACTTTCTTTATAATATATTTCAGGAATCTTCACACGAATGGTCTGTCGATTTTTGGCTCGTTTATCGATGTACCTGATCAAGGAGGAAGATTGCCCATGCTCTAGGCAATGTTGTAGGACGAGGAAGAGCAGCAACTATAGCTGATACAAGGGAATAAGCTGCACAAATTCCATTTGCATGAACTAAATACCTTCAACACATAACAATAATAATTAAGTTAGGATGTAACAATTTCGAAAATTTTATTAATTTTTTTATCGCATTAAAAGTGAGATAATGAATATATAAAATATTTTTTTTTTGTGTGTATATATATACACCTAAATCCAAACAATCATCACTCTGAAAATATATTGAATTAGATGATGAATCCAATAAAAAAAATCGATTTACTATCGTTGCAAAGTGATGGTAAAGTCATAATTGTTTCTTTCTTCTTGTTGATCCTGTCAAGACCTAATTAGATGATGTCTGACTAATCAATAGTGAAAAAAATAAAGAGAGACTTTCGTAAGAAAAACAGAATATCAAAATTTTTTATATCGTCAGTGAATGAAACTTAAACTGATTGAAAAAGAAATATAGTTTTACCTAAAAGTTCCAAGATCAGAGTATGAAAGTGAACCAAAGTCATTGGTTTGAGAATCCTTTAGCATGATGCCAAGTGCCACAATACATAGTGCCATAGGCAATAATCTCAACATTATCTCACACATGTTGCTTCCATTATTTTCATTTTTTTGTGTCAAATCCCCCATAATTGGAACCCCCACTTTTTTTTTTTTTTTGGACTAAGATATTGTGGAAAAGAAATTGAAGTGAGAGGGGGAGATTCAAGTGATGCATGGCCACTATTTATTAATTGAATTTTTAGATGAAAAGTTGGGTAGTTTTTGGCAATTTAATGCAATTTAAAGCTTTCCACACATTTCTATGCTAACACACCTTGATATGTATGCATTATGGACAACATATATAGAAGGAAAAAATGCTTCTTTTCATACTAATTTATTTGATGCATTATGGAGAACATGGAGAGTTTCATTTGTTTTTTAGAGTGACGGTGTTTAAGCTAATCTACGCATACTTTTAATTAATTTTTTGAGATATCTGTTACTTTTATTTTTATAAATATCGAATAGTTTTATCATCAAAATTTAGATTGAATGAGAAGGATTTTACATAATTTTATTGTGCGGATACTTAGGTTAATTTACACATTCTTTGAATGATTTTACGAAATATATACTATCTTTTATCAGTATAATTTTGTTTACCAAAATTTTATGTCTTTATCAAAAATTTAAATATATTGACTTATCAACAAAGAAGTAACACATATAACTTTTGTCTATTAGATGTAATCATTTGAATAAGTTCATTGTCTTTGACAAATTAAAATATTTTCAATTCTTGCCTCAATAGACAAAATTAATTATGCCCATAAATTTATATCCAATGGAACAATAAACAATTTGTCCAACAATCTTTTTAAGTGAAAATCATTCTTAAATAGAAAAGGGCTAAATGGATTATAGGTTCAATCTTGCAAATCATCTAGTCTAAAGTTGAGCCTGAGATACAACTCATTGATCACATATTTGGTGTAATTTTATAAATAAAATTTCAAAAAATAAAATATACATAAATATTATCAGAGATTAAAATCGTCAAGATTGACTTAGCTCATGAAAATGACCCAAACCCAATTCATAATTAGTATAGGGATGGGATTTTTCACACTTGTATCTAAACAAAAAGACAAGGGAACTATTTTTTTCTTCATTTTTTCTTTTAAAGAAAAAGGCCTTTTCTTGAGTCAATAGCTACTAGCCACAAATTCCCTCTTCAAGAAAAAAGAAAGGATAGAAAAAAAAATGGCATTTCAACTTCAACATTTTTCATCATCATCAACACCTAAAATCACCACTTTTGCTTCTTCTTTCTTGTTACCAAATTTCCAAAATGTAGTGTGTGCCTCAAAATTAAAAAAAAGTGTGAAAAATGTAAGATTATCATCATCAAGAATTAGAAAAAGAAGGACTAGAATATCAGCTTCAATTTCACCTCTTGATTTGACTGAAGATAACATTATCCAAGTCTTAGAAGAGGCAAAGTCTGAGGTATATCATTAGTGATTGAGAAATATATTATCATTAATATGCTTTATGGTTCGAAATTCAGTGGATAATGTTGTGGGTTCATTCACTAATTAGTACAGTGATATTATTATTAATTACAAGTCTCGAGGAGCAACAAGTCCTCTTAGGTAAAAGGTCGTCTTTGTTCTATCAACAAATTGAATGTACCATCTTTTTACCTACGGATTCATCTGAACTTATAACTGGTGATAGATATATATGTAAAAACCTACTAAAATCTCAATCAATGTTCTTATTTTTGTTTTTTTATTTTTTGTTTGGAATCTGCAGTTGGCACAACTTTTTGATACTTCAGTTGGGATAACAGGTGATTTCTCTTCATGATAATTTAAGTCTTCTGTAACGTAATTTCACAAGTAGCGTCTGTGGGGAGTAATATTTTGACAAGTTGTTTCCGATAGACTGAACAAGAAGAAATAAAATGTTTTACAGGGAAAGCAGAACTTGCAGAAGTGGATGGACCTTATGTTAAGCTTAGACTAAGTGGCAAATTTTGGCATAAACGTTCTACTGTTGTAGCAAGACTTGGCAATTACTTGAAGCAAAGAATTCCTGTAAGTAGTTGTAGTGTGTGTTAATTTCCTTAACAAGTGATGTGCATTTAACTATTTTTTCTTTCTAGGAAATCTTGGAGGTGGATATAGAAGATGAGAAACAGTTAGATGATAGCCCTGCAAATTTTTGAGCCAATTCATTTGGGACCCTAAAGTCAGATCATATCGAATTGTATAAAAGCTCATCAGGATCATGAGACAGAGACACTACATCATACAGTATGTCTCCGTTAGTTTGTCATTCAAAGCCAAAAGATGCTACATTTATTTCTTGATGGTATAACATTTATTCAGCAACTAGAACAAGACTATGATCAAGTCCTGCAACAGCTTGAATAACTTGAGAACCTTCTAAATATTCAACCAACATCGGTTCTGCTTCATCACTAGAGCTGCCTAATCCTAGCCTTCCGTTCCTCCCGCAGCCCCAAGCCCATACCTCTTTCTTTGCTGTGAGAGCAAGGGAATGTGCCCGTCCTCCCAATACAGAAACAACTGACTCGCCAATCAGACCTTCAACAACCTGAGGAATGTTGTTTCGACCTTCCCTCCCAAGTTGACAACTTTGGTTCCATCCCCATGATACAGCACTCGTTGCATCTCGTGTTGGTTCTGATGAAGGATCGTTGCAAACTGCCAATGAATGCCCTAGACCCGAAGCTATAGAGAGGGGGCGCAAGTTTATATCAACTGGTAGCATTCCCAAGTCTTTTTTCGCTCTTCCTAACTGGCCATACACATTGCTTCCACCACTAAACAGCGTTCCATTACCTAAAGTAAGAAGATAGAAACAGCCATGAACATACATCCATGTACATTGCAAGAATTTGCACATTAGTAAATGTAACTTACAGCTAAGGACTAGAGAATGATCATGTCCACAAGCTACATCTGCAACTTTTAACTCGCGTAGCTCCTCAATTGAACCGGGCTCCCATATTATAGGCATATCCTTTTCCTTCTCAATAGCTTCCATTACTAACTTCTCAGCAGCTTCAATTGCAGAAAATTCTTCTCTTGATCTTAGATTAGTACTACTTGATTCCAGTGGAGATATTTCCAACTCTCTTCCTATCTTGCCGATTCTACCATCTGCATAGTATCCCCAACCAAATAAATTCCCATTCTTTGCCAGTGCAAGAGCATGTCCCCAACCTAATGAAACCTGCCAACACAAAAGAGTTGACAACAAGCCTACACCTACAAAAAATTAACTTTTAAACAGTTGAACTATTCACCATCTTCTTGGTTTTTATTGTTAATCAGAATCATATCTTTATGTGTTCTCAGTTGAACTTTATTATTTTAACAAGTAAAACTTATTCTACCTTAAGCATAATTGGATGACCACCTTAATTATCTCTTCTCCAGAAAGTGTTTCAACCATGGAAGGTATCACAGCCTTGGTGATTCCTTTGCCGAGACCAAGCTGTCCACGCTTAGAGCTTCCCCAAACCCACAGAGATCCATCATCTCCTATGGCAGCAGAAATGACACCTGATGCAAATGCAGCTTGAACTCTCACTTTATTCAGTCCTTCTACTCTTTTTGGTTCATTCCATGTTTCTCTGAACAAGCTCAACAAAAAGGATTCCATGTTAGTGATACAACCACCCTATAATCCCAACCCAACCATAAGTCAAAGAAGAAAAGCAAGACAGTGAAAACAGGAGAGAGAAGGAAATACACGAGATTCTTTGGAAATCAATAGTATACACAGCATATAGACAAGAGGCATAGTTTCCTACCATAAGTACCGAATAGCTAACACAGTCGAGAAACCTAATTCTAGGACCTTTCTAATTCACACAAATATGAAAAGAGTCATACAGAAACAAATAGAGATAAGCTAGGATGTCGCAAAAACCTGAGATATTCAGAGAAATAGCGCTTTTTTCACAGCAATAAGGAAATCTGTTACCATTGATATTGTCATGGAAACGTTCTTTACAACTACTGTGAACCCATGGAACTAAGCTGAGGTTGTCTGGTGACCAAACAACTTGTTTACTGCTGCTATAATGTTCTGTTGCCAGAATTATCATACTTTGGCCAGATTAAGCTTTTCTTGAAATGCTAATCATTTATATAAGAAACAGCAAATCACCAGAGCTTTCCAGTCTCCTCAAGAAGCAAAAGCAAGTTAATGGCCTCAAAAGTATAGTCTTCTCACGAAGCTGTAAATCATCTGTTACATTTGCACGCGCACTTCTTGACTTGCTTTACTGATTACATTTCCTTATCAATGAGGGTGGAAACATGGATGTGAACTAAAACATGGCATAAGTGCATTACAGATATATGAATCTTCAGCTCAAACCACCTCTCCACAGTTCTTCGCAATGCCAATAAACATGATAAGGCCAGATCAAATCTAAATTCCACATATAGCAGATTCCATACTAACGCATATTCCATTTATTGAATACAACGAAATACACTATTTTATCCACCTTGCACTGCTAATAGACATAGAAAGCAAGCATATTGGCACATAAAACACTCTCAATTTTCTCATATCAAGCCACAATCAAATACAGTTACTAATCAGTAAGCTCCAATCAATTTTTCGAGTTTCATACCTGAACTATTGTGATGAGTTTATATATGAACTATCACCAACTGCTAATCGATTATTTCACAATCAATAGTTTAAATATAAAGCTCGAAAACTTCGGATTGTCTGTGTTTTTGAGGATTAACTCACCTAGGAGAAAGAGGATCACGGCCAAGCTGTCCTTCATTGTTACGTCCCCAAGCCCAAACATGGCCCTCCGAAGTAACGGCGAGGGAGTGAAAATGACCGGCGGCGATTGTAACGACGTCCGGAGGAAGTCCCGGTACGGGAGTGGGCTCGTAGGCGTCGGAACCCATACCAATGATGGATGCCGGAAGGCCCAAAGCACCGTGGCTTCCATCACCAAAGCTCATCACCGTAGTTTTGCTATGACCGCCGCTGCTCATCCATCGGCGGGAGAGGCGACCCGCCGGAATCCTCCCGTGGTTTAGTAACCGTAGCATCAGTTCTGGTTCGACCCGATCGGAGAATCGTCGTTGGATCCTTGAAGCGTTCACGCGGTACGGATCACAAATGGGTCGGGTCTCAGCTAAATTGGGTCGAAGTTGCATATAGATAGCTAATTTAAGGCCTAGCCAAAAGTTTTTAAATTTGATTCGACTATCTAAAAAATTAAAATTTTGATTTTTCGAAAGAAGATCTTCTTCTTTTTTTTTTTTGAGGAAGATGATTTTCGATTATTCTTTGAAATTGATTTGAAAATAAAATATTTATTTTGTGACATATGACTTCAACTTAAGAAACTATAAAACCAAATCAAATTACATATTTAGCAATTGAAATATGAATATAATTTTTCATTAAAAGCTTCGATTAGAATTAATTAACAGATTAACTTCAAAATCAATTGATCGAGCAATTACTCTTCATGATTGATACCTAAACTAGGAGAGATAAAAAATTATTGAATTTTTTTTAAAACGATACTCTTCTTTATTTTTATTAATTTTAAATGGATGAGTTTTTGAAGTTTGTGTGTGTGTGTGAAGTTTAAAATTAAACGCGGGAAAAGTTTAATTTATTAAAGTTTAGTTTTTAGTTTTTAAAATAATTAAAGCAGATAAATTTGAGATATTTTTATTTGAAGTTGATACATATATAATTGTGCATGAAATACATACATATAATAGCTCTCAAATATCCCTTTTTTTCTATAGTATGAAATCAAAGACCTCTAATATGAAAATAACAAAGACAACCTTCTATTCCTTTTTCTCTTTTCATTTCCTTGAATCTTAATTTAAAATAAGTTGGCCTAACTATATAATTCATTTAAAAAAATTACTTAGGCGGATCTTTTTTAATAAATAATTGTCGATTTTAGTGATATCTTTTATTTATTAGCATTCATAGCAATATATAAAAATATTATGATAAATCTACACTTGTATTAAAAATGAATTATACATTCAATATAAATATATTATAAGTGTTTTAAACTATTTTGTGTTGTTTGATAAGAAATTGACACAATGTATTATAATTGTATTAAAGTGTGTGAGAAATGTATTATTCATCAATAAAACTTATATTAGATATATTTTATAAATAATTCTCTGTAATATAAGTTAAAATTATATTATAAGTATTTTATAAAAATAAATTATTATTATTATTATTACTATAAATGATAAATATTTTTTTAATCTAATATATCCATATAAGTTTTCGTTTCATTTCTTCATCAAATGACATACTATATCATTATTATAATTGGGATACCTGAATAATTTTTGTTAGTACTGTTTTCTTATAATATTTTCACCAATAGCTACTAGTCTGTCGACAATAACTTTTCTGTCCCCAATAAAATAAGAATAAATTTGCATACACTTCATCCTCTCATGCCTCCAAGTAGAATCATACTGAATATATTATTGTCATCGTTATATTAACAACAACAATATGCAACAACATTACTCTAATGCCTCAAAGGCTCCCGCCCCATTGCGGGGTAAGGTGGGGTCGGATGTACGCAGTCTGACCCTTATGTTTAAAAACATAGCGCGACTGTTTCCGGATGACTCATGATGAGCGTCGAAAGTTGCATTGACTAACTGCTAC
>JAABOM020000002.1:2244868-2259091 GCA_011800125.2 Solanum clarkiae
GACTCATGATGAGCGTCGAAAGTTGCATTGACTAACTGCTACTTCACAATTGAAAGAAGCGCAGACAGTTTAAAAAGAGTCATTTTGCTTTATTCCATCATATCCCAAAGCTAAAAAATAGTGAATCTTTGGCTCCATCCGAGATTGATGGAAACAACAACAACAACAATATATCTAATAAAAATCTCATAAGTGGAGTCTGAAGAAGATAATGTATGCAAATCTTATCACTATCTTATCTTATAGAGATAGAGAGGTTGTTTCCAGAAAACCCTCAACTTTATTGTCTTTGTTATACTTAACAATAATTATTTTTATAACATTATACATTAGTAAATCTATGAGAAGGCAGGTGGCAACACCAAACAAGATTTTCATTCATTTCTGGCTCTAGGAATATAATATCTCTTATCTGATTTAATTAATAAATCCACATGCTTTCTTCTCATTTGTCAACAAGATCACAACTTTATCTTCAATATTCACAACTTTTATATCCACCACATTTTCATTCTTTTCACCTAGCCCCACAAAATATTTTGGTGGCATGTAGCATTGTCCCTTATTTTTCCACCTTGTATTTAATTTATTCATGCGGAGCTAAGTTTTTATTATTCTTCTCCATACCATCCAAGAACAAATACAAAAAAAAAGAGAAGAAAAATTATGGCAACTCAAGCATTGATCTCTTCATCATCAATTAGCACTTCAGCTGAGGCTGCAAGACAAATTCTTGGAGGAAGAAATTCACAAATTGTTGCTAGAAAAGGCTCTTTTGTTGTAAGGGCTACTTCCACTCCACCAGCCAAGGTAATTTCCTACTATATCATCGATATTTTTAAGAGTCTGAGCAATAAGGTAGGGAGTCTCATAATCCCACATTCCATGTGATGAGGGTAGATGACTATGTTGGTCGGACTTTCTAAAAATATGTCATACTCGTACGGGATACTTTTGAGGAATCCAACACGCAGCATGTGACATTTTCTAAAGATTAGCAACATAGATGGATGATACCATGATTTAATTCCTAGTAACCAAACGACCATTATCTATCTTTTTCATCTTATAGGAAGATTTTAACTAGAAATAAAAAGTAAAGATGTTAGATTAGAGTCAGAGACTCTTCTACCTGGAGAAAATTGAAGTATAAAAGTAATGGTTGAGATTTGGTTTGATATATAAAATATGTATCAATGTTTAACATTAAATTTCATCTTATATGATGCTTTCTGGAGAGTGTATTTTTAGCACATATCAAAAGTACCCGTGGGACTTGTAGTAAATATGCAAGTGTGGTGAAACACAAGTAAATCTTGAATTCTGTTAGTTGGTATTGGCTAAGTTGCTCGGACTCTTAAAAAAAATTATATAAATTTGTGTAGAATAATTGATAAAAACTTCAAAACAATACACAAGTACTGATTCACTTATTCTTATTTTACAGCAAGGAGCAAATAGGCAACTCTGGTTTGCATCCAAGCAAAGCCTTTCATACTTGGATGGCAGGTATGATCTATTAGATTGACTTAATCTAGCTCTTTCAATATCCTTGTTGAGTTTATGTTATATGCACACACAATTTTTTAAAAGAAAAAAATCAACTTGCACCAAATCTAGGTAGCACATCACATAGTAACCTAGAAAATCGATTAACAACTTTGATATAATCAATTGCACATACAGTACAAAAACTCATGGTGCACATGTATGATAATCCACAAGAGTATTACTGACAGTGTAAAACAAATTAATTGACTTGCAACAAATCTAGGAAGCACTTGATATCAAGCCTAATATAATAACCTGGAAAATCGATTAATAACTTGCTATAATCAATTGAATTACACATATGGTGTAGAAGCTCATGTTGAACAAGAGTCTATTTGTTTTGTGCACTGACAGTGTAAAGAAGGTTAAGTTGATTTGCAACAAATATAGATAGTTCTATATCAAGACTAATACAGTAACCTGAAAATATACTAATAACTTGCTATAATCAATTGAATTGTACTTATAATATAAAACTCGTGGTGCACATATACGATAATCAACAAGAGTCTATATTCTATGCATTGACAGTGTAAAGAAGGTTAAGTTTATTTACAACAAATATAGGCTGTGCCTAATATAGTCCCTGGAAAACGGATTAATAACTTACTATAATCAATTGAATAGCATGTATTGTATGAAAACTCATGGTGCCCATATACGGTAATCGACAAGTGTCTATTATGTGCACTGACAGTATAAAGAAGGTTAAGTTGACTTACAGAGACTAATACACTCATAAATCGTATAACATTTCTTTATATTGTTAGGGTATGTATATAGCTTGAACTCAACCTAAACACGCTCGCTATCTTTAGTCTACTCATTGAAAAATTGTTTGTTGTTCCAGTCTTCCTGGTGACTATGGTTTTGATCCCTTGGGACTCTCAGACCCTGAGGGTACAGGAGGTTTCATTGAGCCAAAATGGCTAGCATACGGTGAGGTCATCAACGGGCGGTTCGCCATGTTAGGAGCAGCAGGAGCTATAGCACCAGAGATTCTTGGCAAAGCTGGGCTCATCCCACAAGAAACAGCACTTGCATGGTTCCAAACTGGCGTTATCCCACCAGCAGGAACATACAACTATTGGGCTGACAATTACACATTGTTTGTCCTTGAGATGGCACTCATGGGCTTTGCTGAGCACAGAAGATACCAAGATTGGGCCAAGCCTGGTTCAATGGGGAAACAATACTTCTTGGGCCTTGAAAAGGGGTTGGGTGGATCTGGTGATCCAGCATACCCTGGTGGCCCATTGTTTAACCCACTTGGATTTGGGAAAGATGAGAAGTCCATGAAGGAATTGAAACTCAAGGAAATTAAGAATGGAAGGCTTGCTATGTTGGCTATTTTGGGATACTTTATTCAAGCATTGGTTACTGGCGTTGGACCTTACCAAAACCTTCTTGATCATTTGGCTGATCCAGTAAACAACAATATCTTGACTAGTCTCAAGTTCCACTAAACTAAGCAGCAAAGAATCATCCACTCTTTCTTCCAAATCTACCCTCCCCTTCTCTTATGTGTAATGTAACATTATGTGCAGATTAATTTTTCATGTCATCTGTAATGCTAAAACAAGGGACATGTCATTCTAAAGGGCCTGATATATATTTTTAGAGGAAATCAATCATCTAGTACTCACTGATCTGACTAATTCATATTTGTGTCACTACAGAGCTCACACCCGAGATATCTAGATAAGGGTGGAGGGATCATATTCATCCCATCACACCCATGAGGTGGTCTGAAATCATATATCAGTTGCATTGATGAAAGAAATTCCAAATGAGAAACAGGAGTATTAGAAGATAACAGAATCCAACAGCACTTAGCAAATTTTTTCAGCAGAGTCAGAAAGCTGAGAGCAAAAAAATTAAGGCTGCGTATACAATAGACCCTTGTGGTCGGGCCCTTCCTTGGACCCTACACAGAGGGAGCATTAGTGAGCCGAGCTTGCCCTTTGATATGCTATTATTGATAAACAGAATAATGATTAGTAAAGATTCATATAACCATAAATTAGCTTGAGACTGAAGCATAGTTATTACTGTGGATAAACATTCACAAACCCGGTGTTGGAATTGAATCCATATAGCAATATAGCAGTCACCAACCAAAAGCACAAATAACTCTCTGTTTACTTACATAATATTGAAAAAGTCTAGTTGATACAAATCATTCAGATGAAGCATTCAAATGAAACTGTTGTTTCGTTGACATCTTAAACCTCGCTGATTAATGGTTGTATGACATTTGTATTGTTTTAGCTTACAGAATATAATGAAGTAAAATAGTAAAAGCTAATAGGTGAGCCATCCCTTGCTTCGTATGAAACGAAAAAACCAATGTTCAGTGCTGAAGACTTTCCTACTGATTGAATATGCTTGAATTAGTTGAAGGTGCCAAATTGCTACAGTGCTAAAGGTAGTCATACATTTTTATTCATTCTCAAACATCTAACATAATGTATTTTTCTCCAATGATTAAATGGGGTTATTTTGTGCTAATTAGTCTTGCAATGAGCATAGCATTGCTTGTACCATGTGTTAAGATATTGCTCGACAAGAAGAAAATTTACACCCAAGACACGGCGGGCAAATGTAGTTCAATTTTTCTCATTCACAGAAAACCACAAGATAAAAGGAATTCTATTCACATTTTGTAATGTCAACTATGATACACAGAGCGCACAAAGATGGATTCTCCACTATTTACTGAATTTTGCTTTTTTTTGCACAAATAACATCAGTAAAACAAATCAAAGAGAACTCCGAAAGATGAGAAAGAAAGACCCGTGATGACGGCTGCCATGTAGATCATGAGAACATGATCAAGTTTGAAGAATGATTTTCAAATTTCAACTGCAACAGCCTCCTCCTTGAGAAGCAGCTCCATCTCTTCCACCTGATGGTCCAGGAATGCCTCCATATCCAACTTTTATTCCATAGGACTGCAGAAAATATCCAAGTAGACAGGAGAATTAAACAAAATGAAAATAAATACTCCCATTGGCACAAAGAATTCAGTCATCTATGGTTGTCGTTAGTACCAAAATGATCATTAAACAAGGACCAAGATATGCCCATTTGCCAGTATCATTGATTGGATCCTAAGAGTTACTTGGAATACAAGAATGCAGATTAATCTCATCAAGTTGTATTCTTTGTTATGGTTAGTAAACTTTCACATTTTTCATCTTCCATCAATTCTACTTTATTTACATTATAATATAGCATGTCACTTTTTAGTGGCATGTCACTAATTTACCATCACACTTCGTCTAAATTACTTGTAGGGGATCAAAGTTGGCAGAGTGAAAGAGTGCTCGTGTTGTTGTGTGAACTTTTAATGATATAATGTAATCTGGGCTCATCCGGACTGGATATGTCCTATATATCACATGAAACTTTCAGAAATAAATGGGATTATAGCAGCAATAAGCTACACACAGCCAGGACAAATGAGCCTTTAAACCAGACCCACCAACATGCAATGGAGAACCAAATGGTTGACCTCGTTTCATGTGAAATGTCAGCAATGTTACCCAATTAGTTTTGGATAGAACCCTCTAATATTCTTGAAAGGAAAAATCATACCGGACTTGCACATGTGCTCTTTAAACTAATGAAATAATAATATTTGGTAACAAGAAGGTTTGGTAATTAAATGTAGAAGGATATAGGATGGGCTCATTATCCACCAAGTTCTGAACCATGCGCCAGCTGACCCTTAGAGATTTCTTTATTATAATAAAAACAATTGGTAACAGGACCAGAATGAACCAAATATGATGTGTAGACTAACTTGGACGCCAATCACTGTTTTTCTCATCTATTTCCATATTAATCTTAAGGGGGTGCCTTTCTTTTAGGAATAAACAGAAAATTGCAAAAGTACTTCATCACAGGCTGGTAACAACATCCACCAGTCATGACCATTACAAAACATATTGAGCATATTCACAATCAGCAATCAAGGTGGGGCATACCTCATTTGATACATCAAACACTCCATCCTGTATTTTCTTATAGATTGTTGAGGCTGTTCTGATGAAAGCCTGAATGATGCAGAACAGATATCATTTGGTAAAAAAACAAAATTTAAGTTTGAACAGAAAGAACTTCCATGGTTGGACTTAAAACCTCAAAAGACCTGTCATATCACAGGAAAAATTCCTTACCTCTTCAACATTCTGAGCTGTTTTAGCAGAGGCCTCCATAAATATCAATCCATTTTCCTTGGCAAACTGTTCACCTTCTTCTGTGCTTACAGCCCTTCTATGTGCAAGATCGCACTTGTTCCCAATCAGCATTATGGTCATGTTTGCATTTGCATGCTGTCTTGCATCTTCCAACCAACTAGCGAGGTGATTAAATGTTTCCCTCCTATTTATTTTGGAGAAAACATTCAAAACCTTGTGACCACCTAAAATAATGGGAGGAAATGTAATAGACACACAAATCACGTCCTCCTGATTTCATATTGTAACATATTTGCCCTTTGTTTGCATTCTCCAATGGAAGTAGACTTCGTAAAACAGATGTGCAACGCTACTCCCACATAAAGTTTCCATTGAACCATGAAGAATATTAGGTCAATTACCAATTTTAGGAACCAAAAAGCGTTGGAAACTATAGTACTCAAGCAGTCAAGCTCACTAACAGATAGAGATGCTTCTCTGGAATTTCAATGCTAATCCATTATCTTTTGCACTTCCGCTATTATCTTGAGCAACTTTTTTATGTCTCTCCTCAGTCCAGAATATATTAGCTATCATGATCAGAAAACCATCAGATCTGTCCTAGCTGTGGTAAGTTGAAGACTAAATGTGATGTTTCTTAATTAGTTTAGCTAAAAGACTACAATATATTGAGACGCAGCCACATTCAATGAGATCTTTGGGGCAGCAAGTTACTCTACAGGAATCTCTAGCCAAAGTTAAGTTAGGAAGTATCAAATTCCCCTATTCAAAGTGACAAAGATGCATTCTACCTTGTAATATCATAAACAAGTAATGCGCCTGCAGCACCTCTGTAATATGACCTTGTGATGGACCTGAATGATTCTTGACCAGCCTGAAACGAGAACATTCACAAGAACATGTTTTTAGACTTAAGCAATAGCACATCCAGAGATGAAAACTAGGAGGAGGGTTTGGTCCCATTTAGATTAAGCTTCAAATGATTTTTTTTTTCAAAAATGAAGATGATAAACTGAATTATGGACTTCTATAGGCATTTATTCGGACATTCTCCATAACATATTAAGAGAACACAGAAGAGAAAATTTGTCGCACTAACCGTGTCCCAGATCTGTAGTTTTATTGGTTTGTTGTCGATTGTGATCATTCGAGCCCCAAATTCAACCCCAATGGTCAGGTCATGGACTGGTTGAAATCGTTTGTCCGTAAATTGCAAAAGTAGACATGACTTTCCAACTCCTGCACAAAGAATATCATATCTTCATAAGTGATGTCTCGCACAAGACTGTAGTAACATATGCATGGACATCACATAGTAGAATCTAATGCATTGTGAGAAATGACTTTTCAAAGTGCGGGATGGAGGGTTGCCCTCTTTCGTGGCACAAAAAGGCTAAAAGAGGAAGTTTGTGAGTCCAGAAATAGCAATAAAACATAGAGAATCATAGCAAAATAACTATCAGATAAACAGTAAAGAATTTAGAAACACATTGAGTTTGAGCATCCCAAAGAGAAAATGTATTGACATGGCATTATGTCATAATGGGTGGCGATGCTCTTGAGCAATGGATCTCATGATAAAGGCACAAAATCCTGTCTAACTAACCAACCTCTTAAAACGTTGCATTCAAGAATATGAGCATTCAGAGAGAGTGAGTCATGTCACTTCCACACAAGCTAAAATCTTTCTTGCTTTTGAAAGCATTTTGCAGCTCTTATTGATTATCCATGAGCGCTTGCATTATAGCAAATCCTTGTCAAAAATAGGCAGTGACTCCAAAGGAGCTGTGCAGGTAATTTCCAGAACCGCTAGACTATTTTCACACTGAAAACTAAGAATTAAACTGGGGCCACTGCAGACAAAGAACAACTCTATAGATGCGATTTCTTGCCCTACTCTAAAGACTCGACAAACAAGCTACAAGCTAAGTAGAGGCTAAAATGCCGAAACTCTAGTTTCCCATTGATATCACGATGATTATACACCAACCAATCCTAAAACACCACATATGGCCAGCAAAAGTTCCTTTCCTTTATTTAAATGATCAATCAAAGAAGCAACGTGAATATAACAATTTATCCACTAGGTGTCAATAAATGCAGCACAAAAATAGATTACGATTTAAATTCCAGTACTTAGATAACAGCATATACTCTCAATAACTCATGTACATAAGAAATCACTATAGCCACTAAATCTATTACAATTGAACCTTCAGTTGCTTTTGCCAGATACAGAATCAATACTTACTTACAAAAAGAGCTAAAAAGAGGCTGTTTGTACGCACATCTTATCCCTACCTCACAGTCTCTGGCAGGGACCGTTTTCAATAGATCCAAATCAGTACAGAAATAGCGAATAGTAATGTAACAGTAACTACAACAAAATAATACATTAGTCCAAGTAATAACAGAAATCGAATACAATTTTGATTATAAAATAAACCAAAACCTATTAACCAGAGACGCAAAATACAGAAAAAGTGAAAAACAATAAAATTAACATCGCCGGTAACCAAAATTACAGAAGAAGAACAATTGATCGGATGCAAAATCATGTAAAATAATAATTCAAACTCGTAGCTAAACAAAATGAATCAAATCAAATTAAAAAAAAAGAAAAAGAAAAATTACCAGTATCGCCGATGATAATATACTTGAAGAGATATGCGTACGACATGATTTACCGATGTACGGCACCGGCGGAACGGAGATCTGAATAGAGAGAGATAGAGAAGTTGAAAAGATGTATGAGCTGGAGAAGACGACAAGGATAATAATACAGGTATTATGCTTAAAAATAATAATTATAATTTCTAAATAACTTATTTTGTGATTTTATTTCTATTACATACTAATATAGATAATTTTAAAATAAATTAATTTCTTTGTGCTAAACAAATACTTAAGTTTCATACCTTAGTTTTTGTAACTATTACAAAATTTTCTAGTTTTATGTTTTAACAACACATTTTAATATTGAATCATGTTATTTTTATTGAGAATAAATATCTAATCGGCTCAACATGTATTTTTTAAAATATATATATTAAAAGATAGTTTAAGCTAGAGAAAAATATTTAAAACACTCTTAAATTTGGCATGAATAATTGATTTTCATCTCCGAACTATTGATAGTATTAAAAACAACATTTTACTTGACAAACTGAATTCTTGCCATAAGAATGAAATACACCCCTGAATTCTTGCCAAATTAAGAGGTGTTTTTAACAAACTTGTGATAATTCACGGGTGTATTTTAGTTTAGTTAGTCACATAGAGGGGTGTTTTTAAGACTGTCAATAGTTCGTGGATGAAACGAATAGCTTGCAGCAAGTTTAAGGGTGTTTTTAATAGTTTTCTCTTTAAACTATAAATAAGTAATTACAGTTCGCAAGTTTCAAATATTAGGTATTATTTTCTTATATTAGAACATTTTAATGTTGAATTGAACTATATGTGTTTAATCTCAATTTGGAACAAAATTATGTAACATCACACAACGTATTTGCTAAAGCACTACGCTAATAATACACATATCACTTATTATACATATATCGTTTACGGCTAAAACGTATTGGGATATCTAATTTCATTTACTTTTTCACGTAATTATGCATGTCATTTAATTTACTGCTTGATCCTTACTAATAGTGAGCGTTTATGACATGACTAACACATGCAAATCAGATGAGAAATATTATTTTTAGTGATGGACGAAATACTAATGTATAATAACATGCCCTAAAAAAAGTAACATTAAAATACGACACAATATAATACTATACAATACATCACAAGAACATGTCTCATAGCTCTATTATGTATCATGAATTTTTTTTCTTTTTGCAAGTTTTTTTCTTCAATTCACTAATATAATATAATGACGAAAAACATCACAATCTATCATTTTCTATTTTAATTTGATAGATTTTCTATTATAATTGATTCTTTATTGCTTTTGCTCTTAGTTTATATCAAATTAGCTCGTTGAAATGTATATTTTTGCCATTATTTAGGTAAAATGTATATATTTAAAATATACATCTTTATCGATAAAATGTATATTTTCGCGATTATTTCAATAATTTCAACACCGGTTACACTTGAGGTGGAGTGGAAAAAGGAAAATTCATTCAATCTATCTATCTATACTATATTAAAAGTGTGAAGACTCTTAATAATGTTATTTGAAATTTTTACTCTTCGTTAACAGACTCCTCTTTAGATAAAATCATCTTTTCACCATATTTTTTAGACTATTTTAATTAATAATATCAAATGTAATAAAAATTAAATAGAGAAATTTTTTTTATCATAGTGAAATTTCTATGAAAAGAATCATTTTTTACTTAAATTAGTCCCGGAAAACTTTCAAATAATAATTACCAAAAGTTTTCTTTTAAGAAAAAAAAAGTATTAATGAAAACTTTGAAATAATAATCATTAAAAAAATTCTTCCTTTTTTTTTTAAGGAAAAACGTGACAGACATATTAATGAAGACATTAAATTGAAACCATCTTTGGTTTTAAAAAAGAGTTTTTCCTTAAAGGGAAATGTTCTTATTTTAAGGGGAAAAAAAACTTTAATGCTCTTTTGTGTAAAAGAAGTTTTATTTTTGTTTAAAGGGAGAACGTAAAATATTTTTTTAAAAAAAAACAAATTTTTTTTTCAAAGGGGAAAACTTATTAATTGTTAAAAATAGTTTATCATATTTCAATAAAATGTTTCTAATTTCACCATGAATCTTAATTATTTTAAGAAATTTTTTGTCCTAAATATGATAAAAGATTTTCTTTCCTTTTTTATTTATAACTACTCTACTTCTATAAAAATACTTCAATTTCAACTTTATTCATTAATCATTCAACAATCAACAATTCAGCTTGCATCTTCTTATGTTACGCTTTCTCCCGAACTTCAATTTGATTCTCAGGTTTGCTTATATTATAAAATTACTTTTATAGTGATTTTTTTTTATAAATTCATAATTAAATTTACTTTTTCTCGCTTTGATACTTTACGCGTACAACAAGACTAGTTAAATTAAAAGAAATGAATAAAAGGTCGTATGAGGTAAGAGTAAGAGTAATAATCAATAATTGTTCCTCTTCAAATTAGAGTTTTCAGATCTGAATTCTGAAAATAAAAAACTTTTGTTAAGAATCGTAATGCCAGAGGAATTATTATCGCAAAACAGAGAGGGGGAGGTCATAAGTATCTATATCATAAAATTAATTTTTAACGGAATGAAAAAGACATATATAATATTTTTCTCCGATAGGTCCTACCTGATATGAATTTAGATCAGTCAAATTTAATATGAATACCGTATGCCCAATGGAAAACCAAAAATTTGAAAAAGAGAAAATATGACCGTTGGAGGCTCCTTAAACAAAATCCAGACATAATTCAAAATATGCCATTAATAATGATTACTATCTACTAATCATTAAGATGTTCCCAAATCCAATTCCATGTACAAATCTTAACAAATCCAAAAAACTTTAACACAAATCACTTGTTCATCCTCAAAAAAGGGTGTCATTAATTTAAAGATTCGATTTTTTTCGCCTTAGACTCGTTACCTTGTTGATTGGAGAATGGCGAAAAGGGGTGTGGAGGAGATGAAAAATGAAATGGTGGCAGCTGAAGGAGAGACAAAAATGGAGAATCTTGAAAAGAGTGCTGTTGAAGCTCATCCTTATGCATTTCATGTTTCCGGACCAAGAAATGTTGCTTCTCCAAATTGGAGAGATCTTATCAATTCTAGTTGGTTAGTGTTCTTTCTCTCTATGTGCTCATTTTCTTGATCTGGTTTCAAAGTTTCAAGCTTTTATTAGTCCTCTAGCTAATGATATAGAGTATGCTTTTTCAGTGTTTGGGGATTTTGAATAGTGGATTTGAGACCCTTTTCTTGATTTGAGACTAGGGTTTCCTGGAAACAACCTCTCTACCTTTATGAGATAGTGGTAAAGTCCGCGTACATCTTACCCTCCCAGACCCCACTTATGGGATTCCACTGGGTGGTGTGTTGTTGTTGTTGTAAGGTTTAACTGAAATCTAGCTAAAGCTAATTCTTGTTGGTTAGTGTTGTATATCTTCTCAATTTGTTCAAAGTTTAAAGCTTTTTATTAGTCCTGTAGCTGATGATATAGAGTGTGCTTGTTTCAGTGTTAGGGAATTTTGGACAGTGGATTTGAGACCTTCTCTGATTTCAGATTTCATTGTCTTTTAGGTTTGATTTGGTTCATGTTGAGGTTTACTGAGATTCTCTTTCATATCTATTACTGAGGTCTTCCGGAAGCAACCTCTCTATCTCTATTAGGTAGTGGTTAGGTCTACATACATTTTATCCTCCCAGACCCCACTTGTGGGATTCCACTAGGTATGTTGTTGTTGTGGTTTACTGAGATTTTGATTAAGCTCATTCTAGTTGGTTAGTGTGCTTCTCAATTTGCTTTCAAGGTTCAAGCTTTAGTCGTGTCGCTGATCATATAGAGTGTGCTTGCTTCTGTGTGGGGGGAATTTTGAATAGTGAATCCGAGACTCTTTTCTTGATTTCAGATTTCATTGTCTTTTAGATATGATTTGTTTTTTCTACAAAATTGGGAGTTAGGGGAAGGGGAAATGGGGGTGGGGGTGGAGAATCGAACCCTCAAAGGTGGGTGGGCGGCAAATTTGTCTCTATCTTGGGAAGTCCTCACATTCGAGCTAGTTTTTTGAGGTTGAATTTAGCCCAAGGTCCAATTTTTGTTAATCATGGTATCATAGCTAGGCCTAGCCAATTCTTGTTTCACCCGATGAGTGCTGAATTATTCCACATCAATGGACAGAAGCAAATTTGTCTCTTTACAATGTCTTGGACGATCCTCAACTCTTGAGCTATGTTTTGGAGTTGAGTTAGACACAAATTCATTTTCTTATCATATTCGAAGGACCCCTTCTCATGTTACATATTTCTGTTCTTGGCTTAGGCTTCCAATTGGATTTAGTTGGCTGTGAGTAGTCTTCTTTTGTTCTTCAATTTGTACAGGAAGGATGCTAACTACAAACGAACAGTAATGGCTTGCTTTGTCCAAGCAGTTTACCTTCTCGAGATCGACAGACAAGAAAACAGGACAGAAGAAAATGCACTTGCTCCAAAATGGTTGATACCTTTCAAGTACAAGTTAGTCGAGACCTTGAACGATGAAAGAGATGGATCCATATTTGGTGCAATCTTGGAATGGGATAGATCTGCAGCATTGTCCGATTTTGTGCTCATCAGACCGAGTGGTGCACCAAGAGCTGTAGTGGCCTTAAGAGGAACGCTTCTCAAAAGCCAAACGATGAGAAGGGATATCGAAGATGATCTCCGTTTCCTAGCTTGGGAAAGTCTGAAAGGTTCTGTTAGATTCAAAGCAGCCCTCAATGCACTAAAATCGATTGCCACCAAATACGGCAGCAACAATGTGTGTATTATAGGCCATTCACTTGGAGCTGGATTTGCTCTCCAAGTAGGAAAAGCGTTAGCGAAAGAAGGCATACATGTAGAGGCACATTTATTCAATCCCCCCTCGGTTTCACTTGCTATGAGCTTGAGAAACATAGGGGAAAAAGCTGGATTCGCGTGGAAAAGGCTCAAATCAATGCTCCCTTCGAATCCTGATACTCAAACGAGCTACGAGGAAAGTGACACTCAATCATTTCGGATAGGCCTAAAGCAATGGGTGCCACATTTATACATCAACAACAGCGATTACATATGTTGCTCTTACACTGATCAAGAAAACAATGGATTACAAGACAACGATGATGGCGCTGGTAAAGAGAATGCAAAACCAAGAAATGGACAGCAAGTTGTTGCTGCTGCAAAGCTTTTTCTGTCATCTAGTAAACGGAAACAGAAGTTTCTTGAGGCACATGGATTGGAGCAATGGTGGTCTGATAATTTGGAACTACAAATGGCTATTAGTAACAGCAAGCTTATTAGTCAGCAGTTGAAATCTTTGTACACTCTTCCTGCTTCTCAACTAACACAACCAAATTGCAGCCAATGAACGAAAGTGCTTCTTGTGCGTGTTAGATCTTCCAAAAGTAGTGCATTTTTGGAGAATCTGACATGTTCAATAACTCATATTCTCACTCCCATTGTTTCCCAACTCATCATGTTTGTGTTCATTTTTTGCATTCATACCCCCCCTTTGTTGCTCGGACGATCTCCAAAGATGTCATCTAGGACGTGTTAGATCTTCCAAAAGCTGTGTATTTCTGACACAATCGAGTAACATGTACACTCACTCACATCTTTGTGTTTCATTTCTCTATATTGCTCGAATGATCTCCAAAGATGTCATCTGGTACATATTGAATCTTCCAAAAGTAGTGCATTTTTTAAAGATCCGACACGTTCGAGCAACGTATATACTCACTCCCATGTTTGTGCTCTTTTTTTTTTTTTTTTTTGGGGGGGGGGGGGGGTTC
>JAABOM020000002.1:2270219-2283727 GCA_011800125.2 Solanum clarkiae
GTTAGGCTGCGTACATCCGACCCCCCACCCCGCAATGAGCGGGAGCCTTTTGAGGCACTGGGGTATGTTGTTGTTGTATTCTATTACTATACGTGTCATCCACACCTTCTTATATAGGATCGCCATATTCGTAGTAAGCTAAAAGTGCATCATATCATGTATTTAGGGCGGCTTGATAGTGTTTAAAAAAAATCAATCATCTTAGATCTTCAAATTTTAAGGACCTCCATTTTTATTTTAGTAATAATATGTTATACCTTTTTTAAAAAAATATATACGCTAAGTTCTATTTACAATAAAAAAGAATTATTGAAATAAGTTATGGTTATATAATTAATTAATTAATATTTTTTTAAGTAAAACCTCTTTTCGATTTTTGTCTTAGGCTACTAATATGTTTGAGTCGCCTCTGCATGTATTACCCCTCTCCCTAATATTTCTTTGAGCTACTTTTGTCTAGAGCGTCTATATATCTTCCCTTTATATACTTAGACAATCTTAATCTCAATTTCACTTTTTTCGTCTTATCACTATGAAAGTCACAACTACCTCATCCGAAAAATCCTTATATTCTCAAGTATTAATAAAATGATTAAATTTAACTTATGTAATTCAATTTAATTATAAGCAAAAACTTCAATTAGAACATGTCCAAGATTTTATGATTTATTGCACCCAATACATATAGATATAATTAACTATTTATTACAGTGAGAAAAAGAAAACCAAAATAAAGAAAGAAATCAAGCAAAATTTTGTTTGCTTCTTGCACAATTTATATTAATTTTATCATAAGAAGTAATTTCTTGAATTCCCATCAGCTCCCTCCTTGGGAAGATACAGAATAGAAGAAGAAAAAAATGATTCTGAATTCTGCTTTTTCTGTGTTTAATCAATGGAAAATTCCAAAGAAAATGGTGTATTTAGCTGCTTCTGGTACAAAAAATAATTTAAATACAGAGAAGCTACGGGAACAATTAGACCATCTGCACAAGGAAGCACAAAGCACAAGAAATAAAGGTATTTTTTTTTTGCCTTCTTTTTCTCAATCATAACCTCCATAATAATTTCATGGGGGTGTTTGGATTTGGCTTTATTTTATGTACAATTACTTATTTGGGGATTTATATAGTGTGATTTTGGGATCTTGGTGTATGAATTGTTGTAAAGTTTGTATCTTTGATTGAATTTTACCTTACCGGGTGTTGAGTTTAGTGGTGGGGTTTGTTTGAATTGGGTTTATGTTTTTGTAGATTACTTAATCCGGAAACAACCTCTCTATCTGTGAGATAGTTAGATTACTTAATCCGGAAACAACCTCTCTATCTGTGAGATAGTTAGATTACTTAATCCGGAAACCACCTCTCTGTTTCTGTGACATAATGTAAAGTCTGGCTACATTTACGCTCCCTAGACCCACTTGTGGATTCCACTGGCTATGTTGTTATTATTGTACTTATTTGGGGATTTATATAGTGAAATTTTGGGATCTTGGTGTATGAATTGTTGTAAAGTTTGTATCTTTGATTTATTTTTACCTTATTGGGTGCTGATTTTAGTGGCGGGGTTTGTTTGAATTTGGTTTTATGTTTGTGTAGATTACTTATTTGGGGATTTATATAGTGAGGTTTTGGGATCTTGGCGTATGAATTGTTGTAAAGCTTGTACCTTTGATTGATTTTTACCTCATTGCTAAGTTGCTCGGGCTCTCCAAAAATGTTGCCACACCCGTGCCGGATCCTTCAAAAATACACTATTTTTGGAAGATCCGACACGCACCCGTCGATCTTGAAGAGTCCGAGCAACATAGCCTTATTGTGTGTTGAGTTTAGTGGTGGGGTTTGTTTGAATTTTGTTTTATGTTTTTGTAGATTACTTATTTTGGGGATTTATATAGTGAAATTTTGGGATTTTGGTGTATGAATTGTTGAAAAGTTTGTGTCTTTGATTGATTTTTACCTTATTGTGTGTTGAGTTCAGTGGTGGGGTTTGTTTGAATTTGGTTTTATGTTTTTTGTAGATTACTTAATTGAAGATTTTTATGTAAGAAGTTGTAATTGTTTGATGGATATCTCATCACCTTTATTGGGTGTCAAATTTAGTGTATTTTGTTGTTGTTGTTTGATAGAGTTTATTAATGGAGTTTGTTGGATTTATTCTAAGAAAATCTCTGTGACCGTTTTCATGGGTCTGTTTGGATTTGGCTTTACAATAACAATATACCTAGTGAAATTCCAGTGTGGGGTCTAGGAGGATAAAATATACGTAGATCTTACCACTACCTCATAGAGACAGAGAGGCTATTTCCAGAAGACTTATTTTGAGGATTTATATGTGGGATTTCACGATCGTGGTGTATCAGATGTTGTGAAGTTTGTAACTTTGATTGGTTTTTCTTTATCGGGTGTCGAATTGAATTTGCATTCCGAAAACAACCTCTACCTCTACAAGGCACAGAGGTAAGGTTTGCAAAAATCCTACACCCTAGACCCCAGCTGGTTGGATTACACTCGTTGGCTTATTAAATTATCAATCGAGCTTGAAGAAGATTCGACAAAAGATAGAAACAAATCTACTATCCATGTTACGTCAGCAACACGTGGATTAACTCCTGATATAACAGTAAAAGCAAGATGTGTAGGTGGATTGACTCGTCAAGTTCCCATTGAAATAGGATCTACACAAGGAAAAGCACCTGCCATTCGTTGGTTATTCGCAGCAATCTGAAATTGTCCAGGTTGAAATATGGCTTTCAATGGGTATTTTGTTATTACCAGTTTTTTTAAAAAATTATAAGAGGATTTATATGTGAGATTTCACGAACTTGGTGTATAAGATGTTGTGAAGTTTGTACCTTTGATTGATTTTTCTTTATTGGCTGTCGAATTTATTGATGGGTTGTGTTTGGATTTGCATTTCGGAAAGAACCTCTCTACCTCCACGAGGTATCATCCTCCCCTCCCCTCCCCAGACCTCATCTGATGAGTTTACACCGGGTATTTTTGTTATTGTTATTGGAGGATTAATATGTGAGATTTCGCAAACTTGGTGTATAAATTGTTGCGGAAGTTGTATCTTTGGTTGATTTCTCCTTTATTAGGTGTCAAGTTTAGTGGTGGGTTATGTCTAAATTTGCCTTTATGTGTTGCAGAATATGAATCTGAAGATTTTACAAACATGTTCTGTAAGATGTTGCAAAGCTTTGATTGATATCTCCTTTATCGGGTGTCGATTTTAGTGTATTTGTTCGTCTTTTTGAAAACATTATCAGTGGAGTTCTACATTGCTCAGAGTCTTCAAAAATGTCACCGGGTGTGTGTCGGATCCTCCAAAAGTAGTGCATTTTTGGAGGATGTGACACAGGTGCAACAACATTTTTGCTAAGTGCAAGTGACATATATAGAGTTAGTTAGCTTAATTTGGAAGTCTTTGCCCTTTCCATGGGTCTGTTTGGATTTGGCTTCGTGTTATGAGACTTTAGAAATTGCAGATGTCCAGTCGCGTAGACTCTCGTTTATAGTATTTTCTTTGTGCAAGTAAATTTTCATAGATTCATTGATAACTTTGTTCTTTGTCATTTTTCTTCTCTATGTTCCAGGTTTTGTTCCTTGTAGATTTTTATGTTTCTTATTGTTTCACATGGAAAAAAGTGGAAAGCTTTACAACTATTTCGTCTTGGATTACTTTTATGCAATAACGTCCGTCTCTGTTTTTGTTTCCTTAGTTATTTACTCATTGATTCTATGGACAGCATAAAATTTATTGAACAGTTTGAGTTCTTACTGATCAGAATCCTGGCTATTCAGCAAATAATGCAAGATCGAGGCTACTTCGTCTGTCTGAAGCAGCAGAGAGATTTCAGCGACAAGCAGCCATTAGTGTTCAAACAGGAAAGGAGAATGAAGCCAGGGACCTACTTTTTCAAAAGAAGAAGATCATGCAAGCCATGGAGAAGTCAAAGAGTCGCATTGAATTGCTTGATGAACTCGCGGCAAAGCTCAATGAGGTATGGTTGGCTATGTTTTAGTTTTCTCCTTTGAGTGGTTATTTTCCTTCAGCTGACCAAGTTGTTATGGTATCCGAGATCTTAAATCGTTATGACACTTACCAAGAAAAATATACCAAACTTCATATTCAAATCCCTACTCAATGTGTTGCCTTAGGTGAAAGAGTTACTCCCACTAATCATAGAACTTTTTTGTCAAAAGCTACTCAAATATATGTTTTTGCTCCCTTTTCACGACGTCTTCAATTTTCAGGCTATATCTATCAGGGAGAAGCAGTTGATTGGAAATGTTGCTTTAGACCTTGAGATTGCTATAGATGATGCTCCAAGTCCAGTCCGAATAGTATCTCCAAAGGATGATAATGCAGACAATTCAGATGAAAGTGAAGACTTCGACCAGGAAACTAGAAAATTAGACGATAGCCAAGAATTGCAAGATCCCTATGATGGTAATGCAGACGTTAAAACTGATATTGAATCAAAAAATCTTGAGGCATCGACAAGTGGGAACGTTTCCAAGGAAGCCGACAAGATCAATAGTTTGAAGGATGTATCTTCATATGAGGAGTTTTTGGAGCATATAGACCAACAGCTAAGAGACATTGAAGTAGAACTCATCACCTTTTTGAGATTTTCATCCTTACTACTTGGAAGCAAAGATAAACTAGAGAACTCAAAGACACAGCAAGCACTGGACGTTCTCGAGGGGGTTCATCAGCTTAGAGGGAGGTATGTATAATTGGATCCAGAAGCAAATGAGCTTTTACTTCTCGTTGCCCTCCTTTTCGGTTCTTGTGTAGAAACTTACCTGACGCAAAATTTGAATTGTTCTGTAGAATTGGAAGCATAGTGCAGAAAAAAGCCAGTGTACATTGAAGGCTTTTCGCGCTAGATGCAATTCTTGCAATGGCTGATGTTAAGGCAACAGTTCCTTTTCGGTTAAGGCAACAATTCACCAGTGGATGAAATTCATCATGTCTTTTTGTAATATATTTCTGCACTCTACCAACATTCAAATCTCCCTTTTTCAATTATACATTCAAGCAATCAAATCTCCAATATCCTTTCTGCCTCGCTATATGCTCTATGAAGTGGATCAATTTTATAGATGGATATTTACTTAGCACCATCTGTGTACTCTTTCCTTGAGTCGAGGGTCTATTAGAAACCTCTTTACCTTCCAAGGTAGGGGCTAGGTTTGTGCATACACTATTTTTCCTAGACTCCACTTGTCAGATAACACTGAGTATATTGTTGTTGTTGTTGATCTCGGTACCTAAGAAATCTATATAAAGCAATTCTGCTTCAGTCCAGAACAAGTACTTTCCCTAGACTCCACTCGTCAGGTAACACTAGGTATGTTGTTGTTGTTGATCTCGGTACCTGAGAAATCTATTTAAAGCAATTCTGCTTCAATTCAAACAAGTTGGAGCCGGCTATATGAATTCTCACTAACCATGTTTACTCCTGATGGTTTTTTGTAAACATGGTAAATGCACATAATATAGCTGCCTCTGTGTCCAATTCCAGTTGCTGAAAATCCTGTTCAAGTTTCCTTTATTTATTTTCCTTGTATCATAGCCAAATTAACATATAGTAACTTCTATGTACATTATTCTGTTGTTTTCCTTTGTACCATAGCCAAAATATACACTCAAGGCTGTTACCTAGTGATCAATCGGACGGATAAAAATAGCCTCATGAAAACTAGCAAGTAATCAGTGAAATAGCCTGTAGTACACACAAGTTGCAAGGCTGTTGCCTAGTGATCGATCGGACGGATAAAAATAGCCTTAGTTAAATTACTTGTACTAATGACAACTAACAAGTAACCAGTGAAATAGCCTATAGTACACACAAGTTGCAAAGGTTATCAAAGAAAAAGAAATTAAAGAAAAGGGCAAGCCTGGTACACTAAATCTCTCGCTATGCACATGGTACGAGGAAGGGTCTCACCACAAGGATCTAATTGTACGCAGTCTTACCTTGTATTTCCGCCAGCAACTGTTTCCAACGCTTAAACCCGTGACCTAGTCACATGATAACAACTTTACTGTTTACTTTCCAGAGAAAAAGAAATGATAGCCAAATTATTGCAAAACATCTTTCCTTAATATGGGAAAGGCATAATCTTCATTAATTGTATGTTGTAACTGATGTTATCTCCCAAGCCAACTCTACTTTAGCATAATATTTTTCCTTCTTGTCATATAGAGAGAACAAAGAAAATAAACCTGTTACAGGAGTCCTGTACATTCAACTTATGAAGCAGCAGAAGTATTCTATGTAAGCAGTTATTAGAAGTTATGCTACCTTTTTTTTCCTTCTACCAGTTGTAACAAGTGGCAAAAAGATTTCCATTTTTCGTTCACGACGCAGTATCGAAAGACTTGGCATTTCTGTGTTTTGATCAACTAATGACAATATATTTGTCTCCATCTGAATCAACTGACTTCTTGGCTTTTGAAGCATCCTTTCGAACTTGCACATGTGATTCAGCCTCGTGCTGGAACATCTTGACAAGTTCTTCTAACTCTAGTTTCCTCACCTCGACTTTCTCCTCAGTGAATGGTTTTCTCAATCCAAGATAGATTAATCCAATAGCAATTAAACCAGCTCCTAGCAAGACAAGGGCGAGAGAGAAGAAGGCAAATGCATACGGGGCTCCCTCGTTACCAGGAATTCCATCCACATTTATCCCAAATAGCCCAGTGATAATAGAAAGAACAAGTCCGCAGCCCCCAAAAACTCCTAGATTATGTTGGACTCGAAGGCTCCGATCCTGAAGTTTAATGAATTTCAGAGAAAAGCTCAACAGGATTACATGGAAGTTACTATCAAGCGCATCTACTAGTTAAAGAAATAGACTAGTAAATGTATCGTATGTAAATAAACTTACAGCACCTGTAACCATGCACGGACAGTACTCTGCATGACATCTTGAATTGTAAATAAGCGGCCACGAACTGCTTCTTGCTCTTCAATCATTTCTCTTGTACTTTTTAGTATTCCTTGAAGCATAATCTTTACAGCATTTCCCCTAAGATGTTGGAGAAGCTCGAATACAATCTCTTCTCTTGCATGTAAAGACCATTTTACCCGTATAACCTTGCAGAAAAAGAACGAGAATGATGGTTTCACTCCGACATATAACACACTAGTAAAATTACTAGGCTTGAAATACAAAATCCTCTCAAAGATGAAAGGAAGTTTATGGATACTTCTATATCGTGCAAAAATCAAGGGAACCTAATTGCTTTCCTACATTTCTCTTTCTCATTGGCTTTGGCGTCAACTGGAATAAGCACGTTTGTTATGCTTTGAGGGATCAATTTCCTGCAACGATGAAACTAAAGGTACCTGTGTCGACAGCCTTCTAATCTCTTGATTCAAAATTACACTGAACAACTGCACATCTTCATGGTTTCTCCTGTTCAACAGGGATACATCATAAGTATACAATAGATGCCATTAACTAAACCAAAGGCAGCAGAATTTCAGTTTCATCCCGAAAGCTGATTATAATCATAAGTGGAAAAACCTGTTCATGAACTTCAGTTCAGCTTCATCAGCTGCCCCAAAAATATACTTCCGATATAACCTAAAAAAATGTGTATTAGTTGAATTCACGATCAGAGTACCAAGTCCATAGCGACAAAAATTATAGGTGAATTCAGCCATGCACCATAAATGACAAATCAAAAGCTATCGGTAGTATAAATCTCTATCATGCTCACATCATATTGAGCAATTGGAAACTACAAAGCTAAGTAACCTGAAACATAGAGAGGTCAAAGAGTGGAGTCAGATGGAGCAGAAAACAAAAGAATGATATTTTTACAATAACTTGATACATTTTAAAAAGAAAAAGGGGAAAAAAGAGACTGATCCCTGTTTAGCAATGCATTAAAGAAGCCCACCTACAAATTACCCAAGTATTCATCAAGGTCATGGTATGAACACAATTGCTCGGATGGTGGAACCTATTTCCATCAAAAGCACTAAGTTCATGTTGGTCAACTTATATTTACTCAAGACAACTCATATTTACTGATGATGTTTACTATAATTGATAGTCTAATGAAAGAAAAAGAACAAGAAAATGCATTATCTCCCTGAGACGGAAAAAATATAAAAGGTGAAAATTGTAGGTAACAAGAAGATATGATTCTTTAAAATATAGAGGAACTAGAAATAACAGAAACATTATCGAGAACATAATTCTGTATAAAGTAACAAAAGCAAGAGCTAAATAGTGAAAAGGAAGGAGAACTATAAAAAAGACATCCGAAAAAAGGTACCTGTGCAAAAGGACTCACAAACCAACAAGGAGGATGAATTCAAAAGATCCATGCAATTATGAAATAATAAGCATGTATACCTTTGTCTCCTACAACATGTAGTCGGAAAAGAAAATGGGTCATACCTGTCATCCCATCGGGCCAGGCGACAAGCTAGGAGTGCTACTACATCATGAATTGTTCGCGGGATATTAGAAGAGCCCGCAGCGAGTAGTTCCTATGAACACAGCAGTAAACTGTGAGATGTCTATCAATAAAATATCCAAGCCTCAAGATTGTTATTACTCTCTCTGGTAATGTCAAATGCATACACAGTAGGATAACTTTATACATTATCATTGACAAACCTGGACTTCTGCAATACCTATCACATTGATATTTGATGCAGATCCCTTAACATGCAATGCAGTTAACAAGAAATTCTGTGATTGCCATGATCGTATAACAGCTGGGATATCATCTTCTTCAACATAAGGATCACCAACTGACTGCCCCAAGAGCTCAAATAGTAATCCACCAGCAACTCTAACCGGCACCTGCACCAAAAGCAACAAGAAGTGAAGGTTATACAAGCTCAAATTTGTGGACATAGTTTTCATGCTGAAATATAACTACCATTGTAGTAAAGAGACAATTCTGTAATGTTATATCTTTCGACAATTTAGGAAATAATCATTTTCCTTTTACAGATGATCCTTGATGCTCTGCAGAGGAACTGTTGTAGGCTACCAGATTTTTCAGGTCCAGATTTAGATTTAGACCTCAACTAAGAGCATGCATAAAAGTTGGAACAAATGATTAGAAAAAGCAAATGCAGTCTCTCATAGTTTGACTTTTCCACCCTTTTCCTTTATAGATTTTTGTTCAAACTACATTCTATTTGTATCTTCGGTGTTCTTATCAGAGTTCACGGAAGTTAAATTGAGAGGAATAAAAGAAAAATCATGCAGTCCCTGGACACAGCACAACATACTTTTGTGGGAAGATGCTATATAAGTTGATAAAGCCACTGCCTCTAAATGATGTTTCTGCGAGATAAGTAACAACTAAGTAACTCACGTCAAACTGCAGAGAGAACTTTCACAAGACCAAATGACAGGTCACCAAGTTAACAGACAAACTGCATCTCAAAGCATGCCATTTAGCAAGAAAGTTCAACTTACTGTCTGTATTCATTTGTCCGCTTCTCTTCTTTCTACAATCTCAGAAAAAAATATCGAAATGGAATATGTCAGACCAACCCACATAGTCCAGAAATATTGCCTAGTACTAGCATCTTTTGCTGCTTCTATTAAGCAACTTCTAGAAGGTGCATAGAAGTAGGTAGCTGGCGAGGCAAATAATTTTATGACATAAAACATGATTACTTGCATCTCTTTTGTCCAAGCTTTTCACAACTATCAAGAGTCACCTGTCCTTTGGGCCTCTAAGATCCTTATAAACTTGTACATTCTTAAAAACTAAAAGAAAGCAAACTACCGCAAGGCAGGTCATGCAATAGGTTAGAGAGATCTTGATGCTATTAGGAGCAAAAAGAAGGTTTAGTCTTCCCAAAGTTGTTATAGCAGCATGGAATTGCTCGAGTCTACACTTATACTCCCTCCATATCAATTTATATGAGTTACTTTGACTTAGCATGGGATTTAAGAAAGAAAAAAGGACTTTTGAGACCTACGGACTAACATAAGTCATCGATATTTGTGTGGCTAGAAATCATTTCATTAAGGGTAAAATGGAGTGACATTTTAAAGTTACATTGTTAATAAATATAGAAATGTATCATTCTTTTTTTGGGGACTGACTAAAAAGGAAAGTAAGACATATAAAGTGGGACAGAGGGAGTAGAAGATAGGTACCTCATAGAGAAGGTGCTTCATTCGTTCACTGATCAGCTTGCTTTCATCTCGCAAGGCAATACTTATGGCTGGATGTAACCACTTAGCATTGCTCAACCATGCATTGATGGAAGGGTGACCTGCAGCTACATGACACCACCAAGTTGGTCCAAATGGACGTTGCCAGTATGGAGCTGCAACATCTGCTACAGTGACATCATCTTCATCATCGGTGAGATCAACAGGCTGAGAGGCCCAATTACTATCAATATGCACTGTCTGAAGCAGCTCAGATATTCTAGCCCAGCCTATTGGTATCCAGTAATTACCGGGAGACCTTTCTCGGGAATGATAAGGATAGTCTTGTTGATAACTTAGGTCATCCGCGTTCTCAATGTCAGCATACCTAGTTTCTGTTGTATAATAAGGTTCTATGAAGTGATCCTTGTCAACATCTTGGGGTGAGAAATTGGTTGCTCCAGATTTATATAATGGTGGTCTTTTAGGTTCCCTGTCAGCATAATGTTCAGTTGATCTTGAGCCATTTGTCTTCCGTTGTCCACGGACAAATTCAAAGGCACAAAGCAGGCCATCTGTCCATAGCTCACCACCCAGCATGACATCTCTTGACAGTTGTTGTTTATGATTCTCTCGGTTCTTCACACCATTATTCATTTGTGCACTCTCATGAGTTACACTGCTCATGTTGCTTCCGTTTTACTGATTCAACTTAGCCAGCATTCCTGAAATATCAGCAATTGATGGACCCAAGTTTGCTGAAGAAGTTGCAAGATGAAAGAAGACAACAAAAAAAGAATCATATCATCTGAGGATTATGAACGATAACATTTTGCCAAGACCAGGTCAGGTCTGTGCTATAATATCATGAAACCATTTAACAAAGATTTCGGGTTATGTCCAATCATTTTGAGCAAAACAAAAGGTTGTACAGTTATGTCAGAGAACTAAAGGTATATACTAGTACCAAAGGAACTAATGCCGCTGATAGGAAAAATAAAACTGTATACCCACTTATCAATCTACCAGTTGAATATCAACTAGTGATATATAAAAATCCATTGGAATTAATGCTACTGACAACAACAACAACAACAACAACATACCCAGTGAAATCCCACAAGTGGGGAATTAATGCTACTGACAGGAAAGTCAAAAGGCTCTACTACTAAAATCTTCTACTGCATTTCAGTAAAACAGCTACTAATGAACTCATAAAAGCTCCCATCTTTCCCACGTATCATTCCCGATGACAAAAGCAGCTGCAAGTCATGGTAATTCTTGTTAATAATAAGCCTAGACAGAATGGAGTATTGTATTCAGTGAGGTATATTCACCAGCACTATGGTAGAAGCTATGCACAAAACTTCATGGACTAATTAATTAATCAACAATCTTGATAATTGTCGGAAAAAACGGATGATCTACCAGAATAATCATTGTTAGAAGAAAAAAGAATATTCAGCAGGTAAATTATATCAACTTGTGGAATTATCTTTGCATCATAGGTCAAGATTGAGAAAGTATGAATCGGGATAAATTCACCAAAGTTGCATAATTTGCACATTAACAGTCAGATAGCGATGCTCATGTATAGCAGCTCAGCCAGAATTACTCTGAAGTGGTACACTTGGAAAGCATATCATGCATTTAATAGTGTTGGTTACAATCTTAGAGTCATATGTTACAATGCATTGTCGAGATCAAAAGCCAGAACAATGACAGAACGAATGAGGGGTGTTCGGTATGACAGGACGTTTTCATAACCAATAAATCCCCAAAGGTTCATTGGGGCACGGTTCAAAACTTGATGAATAAAGGGGACACCTCTCTATCCTTCTCCACTTACATATCAGCACGGGCGGGTCTAGGGGATGGGAGGGTGTTCACCGGAACCGCCTCAGAAAAACATTACATAATATATATATATATATAATGAAACCTTTTAGTTTTTTATATCCATATATAGATTTTGAATTCCCTGAACACAAAACAAAAGTTTGGCGCAGTGTTTAAGCAGGTTAAAAGTTCACCTTGAGATTCCAAATTTGAATCCTAGGCACTACATTTTTTAATTTTCGACCACCACCACCCCCCCCCCCAAATGAAAATCAGGCTTTCATCTGCAGTGCGCCTAACTTACTCAGTGACATGCTTTTCCTTGAAACTAGACAGCTGCCTAAGGAGCCTTGCTCCTACCAACACTTAAGATATTATTATCAATCAACCTCACTCCAAAGCTCTTACAACCACTATCCAATTTGCTAAAATCATTATCTATATTGTCCATTCACCAACCAAAACACCTACGTTGCTCACACTCTTCAAAAATGCCGACAGATGCATGTCGGATCATCCAAAAAACACATAACCAAACAGTAATAAGTGAGACCACTACCTATTCTCCTGGAAAAAAAGAAACATCTTTTTTATAGCCATGTTTCCAAATTAGCTTATACGCACCTCGACTAATTCTACAATAGACCTACCAACTCCCACCAGCAACAAATACTAGGAAAAAAACATCTTTTTCTGGATAATCTTCATGTAAGAGCCAGCCGCCAGCTTGTACGCTCCTCGACTAACTAATTCCACGGGATACATGCCACTTCCCACCATCCACACAAATACCAAAGAAAAAACCAACCCATTTTTCTTTTTTAATAACCATGATGTACCACCTACTACCATATACTATGGCAACAAAAACCATTTTCCCATGGAGAACAATTCCTAAAAAGGGTATTTAACCCCCATAACCAAAAAGCAAAATTTCTTTCAAAATCACCCAATTAAATCAACTACACACAACACAGACACATACACATTCTTCTCAAATCTAGCTCATTTTCATATTTTCAAAAACACTAAAGGATTCAAGAAAACTTACCAGTTGCAGTAAGCAAGAGCGAACAACCCACCGACTGGCCCCAAATGAAAGATTTGTCCTTTTGAACTCCAGAAATTTCTACGACTAATTCTTTATGCCCAAAGATTCAAATGGGTATTTCCAAAAACGGTTCTTGATTTCAATACCTAAAATCATCATGTGAAACTTATTTTCTTGTACATCTTATCATAAACAATATGAGTGTCTATAACACTCTTATTATGTATTATATTTCATATTTTTGTCTCCTATTTTATCTATCACCCTTTAATTTGATTCAATATTAAAAAAATAAAATAAAACCTTAAAGATAAAATTAAATTTTAAAATTAAATTACCATGATATTCTTTTCAAAATAGATGAAAAAGAAAATGATGCCACATAAAATGAAATAAAAATAATAATATATTACAATTTTATTTTAATAAATATAATATTTAGATCATTTTATGTTATT
>JAABOM020000002.1:2290719-2393057 GCA_011800125.2 Solanum clarkiae
TTAAATTATTTTTTTTAGATTAAGTCTATTTTAGTTGAAAAATAATAATTTGTGGAGAAATATAATCATAATAAAAAAATCTAAAAGATTTATAAATCAAAATTTATACCATCAAAAAATGTACTAACTTTTTGATAATATCAATTTTTGAGCGAAACCTTTAGTAAAAGGGACTAAAACCCTCAAGTAAAACCTACCACTCTCCAGCTCTGTTCCAGTCTCTCTCTCTCTGCTACTATGGAGAATGCAACTTTGAAGAAGAAGAAGCAAGTGCTTCTCTATTACTGTGTTGAGATGGAAGATGTTGCTCGTAAAATTGCTTCTGAGTCCGATTCTATTTTCCTCCATTCTATTAACTGGAGGTTCTATTCTCTTTTTTATATCTCTTATTATCAGCTTGTTGTCTTTTTTTGAATTTTCTGTTGAAAAGAGTAAGTGGGTCGAATCCAGAATTGAATAAAGATTTCTCCTTTTCTTGTTAAAAAGATTTGGGGGTGATTTAAGATTGTGTATTGAGATGGATGATGTTTCATGTTAAAAGGGTTTAAATGGGAGAAATATGATTTGGGTGGAATCCAGAATGTGTGTCCAGAGGCGGAGCTAGGATTTTTGGATTCTAGAAGATGCAGTTTACTGGGGTTTTTGATAGATTAAAACGCCAAGTATGTGACTCTGTGCTTGCTATATAGGCAATTTGAAATCTTTACTTGAATTTCCTGTGGAAAAGTTAAGTGGGTGGAATCCAAAATTGAATAAAGATTACTCCTTTTGTTGTTAAAAGAATTTGGGGGTGATTCAGATTGTGTATTGGGATGGGTAGTGTTTCATGTTAAAATGGGGGAAAATATGATTTGGGTTGAATCCACAATGAGTGCTGAGGCGGAGCTAGGATTTTAAGTTCAACAAAATGCAGTTTACCGTGTTCTTTATAAAACTATTTATACAATTAACTGGATTTTTAAAGCAAACACATGGTTTGAGCCAAAGTTACTGGGTTCTGTTTAATGACAGGTGAAGCTGCACCTCCACCCTGCCAAAATCGTGCAAAGGTTCCTCCTTTTTTCCTTGTAGAAAGCTTTTCTCTGGGGGTGATTAAAGTTCTGTATTGTGATAAGACGAAGTTGTCATGCTAAAGGGGTAAAATGAAGAAGCTTCAACATAATTTTGGTGGTTTGAATAGTCTTAGACTTAAGTATAGTAGATCCGTAGACCTCATTCTCTAGTGGAGTGTGTTGTATAGATGCTTGGGTAGAAAAATTTGATTGAGGAAAGAGTTGAATCAATCACTATACTATACCGTAATGGTATGAGTTTGGTTCAGCTAGGTTGATTTTTCTATATCCATTTCGCTATATTAACTGGAGGTTCTGTTATCTCCCACCTTTTCACCCCTTTATTCTTCCATGCCTTTTTACCGATCAGCTTGCTATATTGCAAATTTGAAATCTTTACTTGAATTCCCCTATAGATAAATTGAATGAGCTGAGTCCCAAATTGAATCAAGATTCCTCCTTTTCCTTGTTAAAAGCTTTTTATTTGGGGTGGGGTGGAGGTGGGGGGTGATTCAAACTTTGTATTGTGATGAACTGCCATGTTAAAAGGGTAAAATGAAGGAAACAAGATTTGGGTGTTGTGAAAATTAAGTGGGTCAAATCCAAAATGAGTGACCAGAGTGGGAGCGAGCTAAGATTTTGAGTTCATAGGTTATGGAGTTAGAAATTGCAGCTTATTAGGTTCAATACTATAGCCTTCATCTGGAATTAGTTGCTTCATCTGTATTGAATATGCTGTATCAATTCTGATCTATTCAGGCCTATTTCATTCACAGGATTGATCATTGTTTGATTATTTTGTATGATGTGACCATCCACCTGCCACAGCCCTTTTCCTTTATCTTGGTTTTAGCCTGGTTATCCTTTGCTAAACTTGCATAGGCCAAAGTTTGAGGAATCTCATGACAAGACCTAAAATTTGGTCACTCTAAGTATGCATGACATGGGTTCGAATCCTTCCCCCAACCAAAAATCTGGTATTTAAGTGGAAAAGGCTAGAGGACAAGCCCCATTACCCACTGAGTTCCAAACCTTGCATCAGCAATCCCTCAGGATATCTTTGTTACAAAAGATCTAAATTTGCCGGGTTTAGTGGTAAAGAAGATGAATGGTTTAAACAATAATCAGGGCAAAAGGTTTGTAAGTTATAGCATCATTTTTGCATTGGGTACACAAAAGTTCGATTACTAATTTCTTGCATATTCTGTAATTGGCCAAATAATCAGACCTTCAACTGGCAAGATGGTGCTATTATTTTTACCATAGTTGGCATTGACACTTTCCTGCGACAAATGCTAACCAATATGGATTCATGTGCCAGGAGTTTTGCTGATGGTTTCCCAAATCTCTTTATAAACAACGCACATGATATCCGTGGGCAGCATGTTGCTTTTCTAGCATCTTTCAGCTCACCTGCAGTCATCTTTGAACAGCTTTCTGTCATATTCGCACTTCCAAGGCTGTTTGTTGCCTCATTTACACTTGTGTTACCTTTCTTTCCAACTGGTACCTTTGAGAGGATGGAAGAAGAAGGAGATGTGGCCACTGCATTTACCATGGCCAGAATAATATCAAATATTCCAATATCAAGGGGTGGTCCGACCAGCTTAGTTATCTATGACATACATGCATTGCAGGTTCATCTATTTGAACATTTTGTATTCACAATGCTCTCTGACTTGATGTGATGGTCGCTTTGTCTTTTCTCCTAGATTCTTTGATTAAATTGGTAATTGGAGTTCGCGATCATTCAGAAGCGTGAATTCTTTCTTCTTTCTCATAATCATGTTACACATCTTATTTTATCTTTTAGCTTATAACTTTTTCGCGTTCCCCAGACATGTACATAGTTATACTGCAAATCTCACCTATCTAATGGTGAACATACTTCTCTCTTTTCTGCAGGAGAGGTTCTATTTTGGAGATAATGTGCTTCCTCTGTTTGAGACTGGAATTCCATTGCTGAAGCAACGGCTTCAGAAGCTTCCAGACTCGGAAAAGGTGCGCGGAAGTCCTGCTGAGCTTTGTCCTTGTTCTTCCAATAAAATACCTTAAGATGTAGTGACACCTTAATGTCTTTTTATTTTCCAGATAGTTATAGCCTTTCCTGATGATGGGGCTTGGAAGAGGTTTCACAAGCAACTAGTTCATTATCCCACTGTTAGTGAAAAATAAGAATTTTCGACTTTGATATCTGTATGTTATCCAATCTTGAACTATTGTGTAATCGGCAGATTGTCTTATTTAGGTTATCTGCACTAAAGTGCGTGAAGGTGATAAGAGAATCGTCAGGCTAAAAGAGGGTAATCCTGCTGGCTGTCATGTTGTCATTGTTGATGATTTGGTCCAGTCTGGAGGTACCTTAATTGAATGCCAGGTACTCCTACCTCTTTAGAACTTATATATGGGTTCTAATATATGTGTCAAGAGTACTTAAATGTGTTTACACCCCAGTATGTGACGATCATTTGAAACTTTTATGTTTTCTGGTCCATCTGATTTGTTTAGTTCTTGTTTGGCAAATCTTCGTCTCAAGAAATTTTGCCATGTTCTTTACTCATATATGTATTTTTAGCTTTTGGGGGGTCTAAAATGGATCTTCTTGGGTTGGTTGAGTAATCGTTCTGTTTGCTCTGTGTAATTTATTTACCTTTTTGCCTGCGGCTGTGAGGAGATTCTGGGGGTTTATACCTTCTAACTGGATGAGGCCAACTTAAGGATCCTAACAATCCACGTCAAATTGGATTGCATAATGAGAACCGTTCACTTCAAAACTAATAATGTTGTTGAATTGCATAAATCTCCTTTTAAGGTCTTGATGACACGAAAATGTTTTATCCACACCTCCACCATTTATGCATCGTGGTTAAAAACCAGTAGCACTCAACTTTGATGAGTACATTCATATGACTAGTTGCTAATATTGTACTTCTTTGATGTTTTGGTTAAATCCCAGAAAGTTTTGGCTGCTCATGGTGCATCAAAAGTTAGTGCTTATGTGACCCATGGAATTTTCCCAAAGCAGTCATGGGAGCGTTTCCTTCACAAGAATGATGGTAACTCTTTGAAATCATATCCATCTGCATTTCTGTTAAGCAACTCCCTTACGATCTGTGCCTCTGACGTTTGCCTATGAATTGTGTTGTGAAGGTTCAGCGAAAGCATTCACCTACTTTTGGATTACAGATTCATGTCCTCATACTGTGAACGCCATCGCTAATAAGGCTCCATTTGAAGTTATTAGTTTGGCAGGATCCATTGCTGATGCTCTTCAAATCTAAGAACATTTCAACAGGATCAGTTATAGTGGAAGTATGTTGAAAAACTTGTTCACTAATATGTTGTGAGGTATCTTAAAAGTTGCATAGCTGAGACATTCCTGTTTGTTACATAAAACTTGCCTAGTTCCATATATAACTGATTTCCTTATGAAGTCACTCTTCTGTTGTCACATTGGGGGCATCTATATCGGAAACAAAGGCAGGGGTAAGGTCTATCTTATCCTCAAACCCCATCACGGGGTATTGTTGAGTATAAATCTGGATTTTGCATTGGGAAGTTCTACATTGTGGGACAATGGCAATTCCATATTCAGCGCTTGATCTTGAAACATCTAGTTAAAGCTGGACTCAGCGCTTGATGCCCGAGTCCCAAATTGATAACACCGATCTCATATATCCTACTGTGTCTGCATTCATTGTAATTAACTATCACAACGATGACCATCAACCGCGATAACATACAACACAGATTAGTTTAGCCACAAATGTGATAAATACAACATTAGCAGTCATTACATGATTCAAGAAAAATATGCAGGGTCTGTCAATCTCCATTCCTATACACTTAAATGAAACAGCCCCACAAGTATAAAAAGTTAAAAGAGAATCCCAGCACAACAAGAAGCATAACAGCCAAAGTAGAAAGGAGAGAGATCCCGCATTGCTGCAACTAGCAAAGCATATCAGCAGAGAGACTTCACATGTTGGCTGAATGCTCAAACCTTATTTTTACTTCCCCTCCCCCCAATTGTCATCATTCTACATATAAACAAAATGCTCTCCGCCTTGGTAACAATTTCGTCCTACATGTTCTAGAGCGCCTTTCATCCAAAAAGCAGACACAACTAGCACACATAAGTAACTATATGCAGTTTCCTCATTTCATTGAGATAAATTATGTACTCGAATTTCTATTCACAGTTAGAACACTCATTGACACAGTTGGGGGTCAGCTGCTTCCGGTGAGTAGCTCTGGTCTCCCATCTAGATCACCTGTTGGGCTATCAAGAGAATCTCCTGAGTATGACCCATCAGGCCGACGGATACAAATATTCAGATTGCTGGAGGGCAACGTTTCCTGGACGAACCATAAAAGCAATCAGTTATTTATGATAGACTTGTCTTTCAGACAACCTTGATGTTTTTGTAGCCCAACAAGGTTATTAACCTCAAGGAAGGGAGCTATTCAGTTATACAACGATAGACTAAAATCTACGACTGATTGTACCTCATCAGCTGCCTCTTGGCCCTCTGACTGGAAAAGAATTGGTCTGCACCTTTTGTCTTCATTCATCAAGCTTGAGTTCTGGAAGTGAGTAACCAGAGCTACCTTTCCCTGGATCCGTGCGTAAGCCAATGATGCAACTTTTTCACTGTTAAACTTTTCCCACTTCTTTCCATTGAATGCCTGCACAACTTTCTAAGGTTACAAAAATATACTGAAAATCCAGATCAGTTAGGAAGACAAAATATATACATGCAAAATTTTCCCGAACGAGAGAAATGCACCACATTCAATGGCAGCAAAATCTTCACCAAATAAATACTCCCTATGGCCCAATTTTTATGTGTCATTTTCCTTGTTAACCTGTCTCAAATAGAATGTCATACTTCTTTGTCTAAGATCAAATTAACTTTAAACTTCTCATTTTACGATTTGATGATTTATAGCCTCCGACATGTCTATGGCCTATTGTAGACCACAAGTACTAAAAGTCTTTCCTTTCTTCCTTACACTCTGTGTCGAGTCAAAACACAGCCATATAAACTAGGACGAAAGGGCTCTGGTTATTACAGTTTACACTTGCTAGACACCAAAAAGCAATCACCAAAAGGAATTGGGAAAGAACTCAACCTCATAAAAGGAGACAATATGTGCAGGAGACACCATGTTGATGAAGGCATAACCAACGTTACATTTATTCTGAAGCAGCAAAACAGTGAAACAATTAGTTCTACCTTCAGTATATACAAGTCACTCAAAGTTTAGAGGTTAGAGGAGATTTCTGTATAAACATATTGAAATATGTCAACAAATGAAAGAAGTACAATACCTTGAAATCAATTGGCAAATAGAGGAAATCGTACGTACTCTTATGAGTCTCATCAATTGCTGCAAGTAGCATCTTTGAAGTGTACCTTACATGAAGAAGATATGCATAACTATTAATTGTGAAAAATCTTACCAAAATGCACATGATTTACAATTTCGATAGTCCTTACTTGTTTGGGATGTTCTTAATCATCAAGGTGGTCCTAGCATCTTCTCCACTCATGATCTTCTCCAAATCAAGCTGATACTGTTTCTTGTTGTCAATCTGATTACCACCACTCTCAATTTTTCGACTACGACTGCGTTCAATTAATCCTTCACCATTAACTGTTCCTGCTCCTCCGTAAGAGCCATTTCCGAAAAACATAGGTCCATTCCTTGACAATGGCATCATTCTAGAACTAGGAGAACCACTTTCAGTAAAGTTCCCAGAGAGAGCACCACCCATGTTCATTGCTCCAAGGGTACCTATATGCCTCACCTGACTCCCACTGTTATGACTAGAACCTCCAGTGCCAAATGCATGTGGGTTCATATATGATGATTGAGGAGATTCTGGGAAAAAACCAAAATGCCTGTCCAGAGGATTTGCGGATGGAGCAGACCCCACATGATGTGATCCAAGGAAAGTGTTTTGCCTACGTGAATGGAGATAGCCTTGTCCTTGTCCATTTGATGCAAATGAATGTGCCATTGATGAAGTTGGCCAGACAGGAGAGTCGGTACGCTCCGAGTGAACAGGGGGACTGCCCCAAAGAAACTGAGGACCAGAAAGTGTTCCAGCACCGGATGCCTTAGAGTTACCAAATGGCGTTGATCCCATGCTTACAGCTGATTTCTGCTCAGGGACTGAAAAATGCTGATAGCCCACTCCTTGCACTGACTTTGGACTAGTAGTTACCTGATTCAGATGGCCAACCCTTGCAGGATCTTTACCAATGGGTGCAATCTTCGGACTTGAGAGGTGTCCAGGAAGAATAGAGGCCAGCCCTGGCATAAGATTCCCATTTACAGGGCTGAGGTTTCTCAGACCAGGTGATTGACTATAACCTCGCAACGGGTTGGGTTCAACTGGACTGCCAAAGTTTGACCAGCTGCCTGTTAGATATAACACCATCATCACATCATCTTATCAGGTTATAGACTTTCCGAGGTTGATATCAGCAGTTATGCTACTTAATCAAAAACTAAAAAATATTAAAAACAGCATCTATTACAATAATGGAAGTACCTGGAGGAGAGCTGGCTACTGGTGATCCGACTGAGTGCCTAAATGATCGAATTTCATCATGTTCCAATTCTTGACTTAGTTGCTGCATCAAACTAGACATGAAAAGAAAATTAATTTTCTTCCTAACTGGTGAACAACTTGCATAACATACCACAGCCACCCTGAAGATGGAGAGTGATCATAACAGATTTCTTGGGAAAAGGATGGGGCTGGGGAAAACACTAATTCATCTTTAAGACGGTCTTTATATGTAATTGATTAACACTCATCAGCTGTTTGTAACATTCAAAGCTAATTTTGAAAGGGATCGCTCGAGTCGTCAAAATATCACCCTAGAACAAGGCATACTGTCAAATGCCCTTCACATAGAAAGGCAAGAGTGATTCAAGCAACAGAGACCTGCCTACGTTGACCAATGTGAACAAAAACATAGAATGACTAGCATCATAGCCAAAAGTCTAGTACATTCTACAAGTAAAAAAGTGAATAAAAATATTCACTTTTAAGAACTAAACTTGGTGAAGTCACTAGTGAAATTCAAACATCAGATATATTACTAAACATAAAAATCACTACAGAATAAGAACTATAGTATTTCATATAGGTCAAAGAAAAATATGTGCCTGCAGCATTGACATCTGTCATAACTGATCAGGGCACTAAAGCCCCCGCAATGCACAAGGTCAAGGGAAGGGTCTGACCACAAGGGTCTATTGTACACAGCCTTACCTTGCATTTCTGCGAGAGGCTGTTTCCAAGGCTTGAATTCGTGACCTCCTGGTCACAAGGCAACAACTTTACCAATTACTCCAAAGCTCCCTTCAAAGGGCTAAAACTTAGTGAGGGGACAAAATTTAGTGAAGGAGGCAGTTAAAACCCTGAGATATTTGAAACAGAAACATAAACATAACAAAGCCGAACATATTTGCAGCAGAAATTCCACTTTTGCGGCTATACTTTGACAGTAAGATAAGTCCAAAATCCATATTACTGGAGCAATGGTGTTGCAGGCTACTAACAGAAGAAAACACCCAAACAGAAAGTAACTTCCATCGCCAGTCAACTTGCAGTTACACAATTTGACAGTCGATAAGTTTAAGCCCAAAATCCATATTAAAAGAGTAATGGAGTTGTAGGCTCCTAACAGAGCATATCATCCAAAATTGAAAAGAAATTTATCACTAATCAACATGCAAAAAGATCTGAGAAATCCTAGCATGCTAAGTACCAAGATGGGTTATCGCACTTCTTTTACGTACTGATTTCCAGAAAGATTATTTTTTTACTTTTGAATTTCTTTCTTTCTTTTGCATCAAGTGTTCTTTCTTTTTCTCATGCATGTCTGTTGATAAGCACTTGTAAATTGGGGTAAAATGCCAGCTTATAAATTTCATCCCAAAGTTACACTGGAAGGTGAAAATAACGGCAAGTTATTCATAGCAGAACCAGAACATACTTTCGACGAGCTCCACCAGGCCGGCTGGGTTCAAGTTTTATCCGCTTTCCAGCTATGTCACTGCGATTTAATGCTTTAAGAGCTGCATCAGCTGCTCTGACATCATAGAATTCGATGAACTTATGATGGCGTTTATGTGGTGTTTCTCTGATCTGCATTTTGCATACAACATGATTTAATGAAGCTTAAAAGTTTTAGAAATTGTGGATAAACACAGGAACGACAAAATAATATAGAATTAACAGTGAACAATGAAGTAAAATTGATACCTCCTTGACTTCCCCATATGCTCCAAAGATTTGCCGAAGATCCTCATTGGATACCGATGGATCTAAGTTGAACACAACAAGAGTTCCTTGGTTAATATCTTTCTCTGATGGATTTTCCTGAATGCAGCAATAAAGAACATCAATTAGAATTGTCCTTCCATGTTAGCATATGTCGACATAATGTGGATTCAGACCTTAGGAATGGAAAAATGAATGTCGAGCTTTCTTCGTCTCAAGGGTTTATTTTGTAGAGCACGCATTGCGGTTCGAGCAGCTCGGATGTCATAGTAAGATATCATCACAAAGCCCCTATGCTTGCATGCAGTATATAGGGTTCTGATATCACCAAATTGCTTCAAAAAAGGTATTAGTAATACTAGGTTAGAAGTCTCCCAGCAAAATCAATACAGATTCAAGGACTCGGTGATGAATGGAGTGAAAACCCTCTTTAAATATTAATAGACAAACACAAAGCAGAGATGCAGAAAAATAGACGCGAAACAAGCTCTGAAAACGGAAGCGTCAATTGAATATAACAGAGGCTAAATTAGCAGATCACTGGTCACATTATTCAACTTCTTTTCGTTAGCTAAAAGAATAATTTATAAATAAATAAACACCCAACCTAACCAGAATAAACTCCAGTCATCTGTTTTTGTTGTCTTAATTCCATACAAGTAAAACACATGACACCTCTGAGCATAGTAATAGGTGATCAGATAAACCAGAGAAACAAGATCAGGAAGGACGGATGCGCGGTGCGCAAGGCATCCACATTAGCAGGGTCGGGAGAAGGGCCGCACCCCGAGGGCTGTGAATTGTGACGTAGACAGCCTACCCTAAGCAAGCATTAGTGGCTACTTCCACGATCCAAACCCGTGACCTATATGTTACATGGAGACAACTTTACCATTCAAGCATATGAAATCATCCGAAAGAAAATATTCCTAGCACAAACAGAATGAACAAGCATTTCAACTGCAATAAATGAAACACAGTAAAAAGATAGCAAATAAACAGAGATGAATTTAAAGAATATGGTAAGTTGAGCATTACCTCAAAGAGAGATTTCAACTCAGAATCCTCCACATTGCTGTTAATATTTCGAACGAATAATGTCCTTGATGGATGCTCTCCATATGGGTGTTCACCCACAACAGTTGCAGCACCATTTGGAACACTAAAATGTCCACTATTGCTTCCAGGAATACCATCGTACATGCTTAAGTTTGTGAAACCATTAAGTAAATTATTTTGATCCTCGGATTCCATTTCTAGTCCCCCACTGCCAAAAAAATCATCTTCCATGTCCTCCAGCTGAGACGGCAATCCACTAAGATCAAAGTCATCCATTAAGCCTGCTAGTAGCTCATCTTCATCCCCGGGAAGCAAGAACCCAACTGGACTTGACTCAAGCTCTTCTGACGGATCTTTAATTTTATCTTCCAATTGAAGCTTGCTTAAACCAGGCGAGCTATCATCAATGGATTGACCATTGTGCTCAGACTCATTGAAGTTTACTACACATGAGCAAAAACAAGTAAAAAGGATTTAGTCTAAAATTGAAGGACACCAAGACAATTGAAAAGTAAGACTACTCACATTTAGCATGTGGTAGCACAGGCAATGAGCTAGAGAACAAGCTTGTATCAGTTGATGCATGATATGTGGCAGATCCAAGGGGAATGGCCCAAGCATTCCTCTCTTTGGAAGAAGTCTTTGTTGAAGCAGCTATTCAGATCATAAAAGAATGTACCTTATGAATTCATATTCATCGAGAGCATAACAAATTTGTACCAAAACTGGCGTATACTTTTCATACGCTAAAAGAATAGTTTTACCTTCAGTGTTGTCTGACATAGGTTTCTTTAAAGGCTTCTCCATCTAGTTAGTTCCTGCAAATATGACCGAGAAATAAACTGCCATGAGAAGCATGATTCAAAAAGGCTAAATAACTAGAACTAAAATGTTAAGTGCTATGAACTGATTCACCTAGTATGATCAGATAGAACTCTTTCAATAAGTTCGGCAAGGTAACTTGATCAAACAAGTGACATTACACATAAAATACATACAAAGAGCTTGGCAAGGAGCAGAAGTAGCAAATCTTGTTCAATAAATATGTATTCAATTTATATTGAAGAGCTACATATTAAGAAAGATTTTTTTGACCAGATACATATTGGAAAAATTTCAGCACAAAACTTCCCTAGAACCCAAAGAATGAAATAAAAATCAATGCATATCCATCTTAGTAGGAGGAACTGAGTCGTTCACATCAAGTTAACCTACAGAGGTTTGAACGTCTATGAGTTATCAAACAAAATGTCTATTCTCAGATATTTCCACAAAAGTACAAACTGACATGAATAATTAGTATAATAGCATTAAAAGTTTCAAACCTTGCAATGAGGCATTTGTATTCTACAGTGATGAGCATTTGAGTGCATAAAAGAAAAGGCTTAGGACCAATGCTTGCATGGCATAAAAATCCACAAGTTACGAACAGTTAGACAAAGGAAGAGCAATATCCTATACTTCATCGAGAATTAAGCACCAAAAGAGCAACCATTCAATATATATCACGAAGTGTAGATCTCCCTTTCAACCATTTTTATTGAGGACATTAAAATGTTGCATAACATTAAATCAACATGCAAAAAGGAAGAGTCCACAAGAAGTACCAAACCCATTCTCAACCTCTTCAATTTTTTGATAACGTACTTCTCAACCTATTCATATAAGAAATGGCAATACGAATAATAAGGTAGACTGCTAAATTTAGAGAACATCTAATTTTATTAAAATAACTGAGTATAAAAAAGAAATTGGCTCAAATAGAATGGGACAAATACAGAGGAGTCTATAAAGATGTGTGTAACTAGGTTATGATTGAGAAGTACTTTTTGTAGCATGAAATATTAACAAAAAGTTCAATGCTTTGGTAAACCACTATAGAACTGAAACATGTTCAGACAAAAAGGAAAAGATCAGCCAATAAAATTCACATTTCCAACTGGTCAAACCTACCCAAACCGAAAATCAACTGAAATTTATCAAATCTCATTGCCATACTAAGAAAGAAACAGTAGAAACATGATTGCCATCATTGTCAACTGAAACCGTTAATAACCAACACCATTCTCAACATAGCCATACAAATAACGACAACACTAACATAAAGCTCAGGCACTAACTGTTAACTTAAATTTCATAGAAACCCACAATAGAATGTGAAACAATTTCAACCCCGAAACAAAAAGGAAATGATCAACTCTGGGAATTTACTTGCTGGTCAATCCAATGCCATATCAAAAATACTGAAACTAATCAAACCAGACAAGCAAACTCGGAAAGAAACACCAAACAAACAATTGATTTCATCATTATTACCTCACATATAAACTGAAATAGCCGAAACCCAAAAAAGATCACAACTTTTTACTACTAAAACCAAAGAATAACATAATTTGCCACACAAAACATACGAAATTAACGAATTCAATCAAGAATTTGAATACCCACTTAAATTTCCAAATATAAAATATTCTACTAAACTTAATCAAACCCCATAAGCACTCTAAGTTCTTCAAATTCACTTTAATTGCTGGTCAACCACACCCCATACCAAGAAAAGCTGAAACTAGCATAGAAACTTCAAACAAACAATTGATTTCAACATCGTTGCCTCCATAAAAACTAAAAAATTAGCGGAAACCCAAAAAAGATCACAACTTTTTACACCTAAAACCAAAGAATACCACAATCTATCACACAAAACACATGAAATTCAATGAATTCAAGCAAGAACTCAAACACCCACTTAAATTTCCAATAAACTTAATCAAACCCCATAAGCATGCTAAGTTCTTCGAATTCACTTTAATTGCTGGTCACCCATACCCCATACCAAAAAAACCTGAAACTAATATAGAAACTTGGAACAAACAGTTGAACATCACCATTTTTACCTCCCATAAAAACTGAAATCAGCTAAAACCCAGAAAAGATCACAACTTTACACCTAAAACCAAAAAGAACAACACAATTGACAGGAAATTCAACAAATTCAAGCAAGAATCAAACACCCACTTAATTTCCAAAACATAAAATATTCTACTGATATTAAAGTCCTTGAAATTCACTTAAATTGCTGGTCAACCATACCCCATACCACAAAAAAAAAAAAAAAAAAAAAAAACTGAAACGAACATAGAAACTTGAAATAAACAATTGAACATCACCATTTTTACCTCCCATAAAAACTGAAATCAGCTAAAACACAGAAAAGATCACAAGTTTTTACAAGTAAAACCAACGAATAACACAATCTACCACACAAAATTCAACGAATTCAAGCAAGAACTCAAACACCCACTTAAATATCCAAAACATAAAATATTCTACTGATATTAAAATTTTTGAAATTCACTTTAATTGCTGGTCAACCATACCTCATATCAAAAAAGCTGAAAAACAAGCCTATAAACTCCAAACAAACAATTGATTTACCTCCCCTAAAAACTGAAATTAGCTAATACCCAAAAAAGATCACAACTTTCTACACCTAAAACCAAAAAGAACAACACAATCGACACGAAATTCAATGAATTCAACCAAGAACTCAAAACCCCACTTAAAATTTCCCAAAATAAATATAAGAAAAGGTGGTGGAATCAAGAATTACCTCATAGAGGGGTCCCAATTGGACAAAAATTATGATGATCGCAAACTGCCAACACCAAAACTAACAGAAAAAGGAAAAGTCCCCAAGAGGTGATTTAGCAGTAAAGAAGAAGGAAACAGATTAATTTGGTTTTCTTCTACACTTCACTTTCTTTTCTCCCGCCGGGACGCCAGTGAACTCAGAAGACGAAAATAGCTTTGGCACCCTCTAAGTGTTTGATAAGATGTTGGGATGTGGTTTCTTCAGGAATGAAGGTTCAAAGCACGAGATATGATATGGTTGATGTTATGATGATGGACAAAGCTTATATATATGATATAATCTATGTAAAGTGTTGTATTTTACCATGCCCAATCCGGGGGGGGGGGGACTAAGAGTCCGAATAACCTAGATGGGGGTTCGTACTCGTCAACGTAGTGAGGGGTTTGTACCTCACTACCAGGGTGATGGGGTGACATCATCATCAATCTAGATGGATTTTTGTACTCATAAACCTAGTGAGGGATTTGTACCTCACCACCTAAGTGATGGGGGTGGGATCATCACCAACCTACCGAGGGGTTTATACCTTTGAAAGCTAGCTTGGTCTCTTCTACACATATGATATCCTGTATGATTATGAGTTACTTGAGCATGTTTTGCTTATGCATTGATCATACATGCCATATTTTTATATTATGCCTATTACTAATTGCATTTTGATTATGGTGCCGATCTATTGTTGCATTGCATCCTACATACTTAATACATTCAAATGTACTAATGTATACTCTTGCCTACATGATATCACCATGTAGGAACCAGAGCCCAAGTTCATCCTCCTCCTCCTCCTCCTCCACATGTCCAATTCGGTATTACTCAAGCTAGTTGGTGAGTCCTCCACTTCGGGGACCTTATTCTATGTTTATCTTATCATATATGAGATACTCTTCCTTATTTTCTATTTTGACTATGAGGGTGAGCCCGATTGCTTTGTCTTGGCCCCCACTTTATCTAAGTATTAGAGGTGTTTGTTGGACATATTAAGTGTCTATAAGATGAGCTTTGACTCTTTATCTCTTAATTATGATGTTACGCAAGCTTTCTCCTAAGCCCTTTTGCCCCTATTCTTACTCTTTATGTCTTTTATATGCCTCTATGATCAATGATGTGTAATGATAGATTAAGAGGCTTGTTTGGAGTTCCTTCAGGTTCCCCATTTGCCATGTCATGTCGAGGCCCTAGGCTTGGGTTGTGACAAACTTGGTATCAGAGCACTAGGTTGATAGATCATCGCAGTCCAACATACTACGTCGATTAGAGTCCTATTCATAGTTGTGGAGAGTGCCGTGACTATGAATAGGAGGCTACGAGACGTATTAGAAATTGTTGGCCTTCTTCATGTTCTAAGTCGTGCTATAGAGTTGTGGTAAGTTTTTCCCCTTAATGATTGTTCTTTGCTACTAGATCATGCTAAATCCTAGAGGAAGAAGGGCGCAAACTCCAGAGGACCGACCTACCAATGATGAGCTTCGGGACGCTCTCACTATGCTTGCCCAAGTTATGGCCAACCAAGTCAATCAAGGGGACCATGCCCCTCATGCCACTCCCCTGGGAGCTAGGGTAAGGGACTTCATGAAGATGAATCCTCCGGTGTTCTATGGGTCAATGGTGGATGAAGATCCACAATAGTTCCTTGATGAGGTCTACAAGATCTTGAATATCATGGGTGTTGGGCCAAATGGAAAAACGTAGTTGGTGGCGTACTAATTCAAAGGGGTAGCCTAAGTTTAGTATGTTCAATGGAACAGTGAGAAGGGAATTAGTAATGTGGTGCTTTGGGAGGAGTTCATATTGGCTTTCCTTAATTGGTTTTTCCCTCTTAAGCTTAGGGAAGCTGAGTTGGTAGAGTTCATGAAATTGAAACAAGATGCTATGAGTGTGAGGGAGTACACCCTCAAGTTTAATCAACTTTTAAAGTATGCTCCTAATTTTGTGGCCGATCCTAGATCTAGGACGAATAAGTTTATAATGAAGGTCTATGACTTAGTGAGCGAAGAATGCCGATCCGCCATGCTAATTGGTGACATGGGCTTGTCTCGGTTGATGACATATGCCGAGCAAATGGAGGAGGAAAAGTTGAGAAAGAGAAGAGGTCATGAGGCCAAGAGGGCCCGTCTTGGGGGTAAGTTCCAAAGGGATAGTTGGTTCCATCAAGGGCAAGGGCCTCCTCATGCTACTAATAGGGGGTTTGCCAATGACTTCCCTAGGCCTCAAGGTTCTAGTGGTGCGACTCCCATTGATGTGTGTCCTACCTATGGGAAGAGTCATAGGGGCCTGTGTTCGAAGGGTTCTAATGCATGGATTGATTGTGGGGAGCTTGGTCACAAAAAGATGGATTGCCCAAGAAATTATGGTAAGGGTCGGGGTACAAATGCGGTTCCATTGGGTAGAGGTAGTCCTCAAGGTAGTTCCCTAAGGAACAATTGGTTTTATGCTCTACATGGTAGTCATGGAATTGGTGGGGTTTCCAATACTGTTACCAGTATGTTAAAAATCTTTGATTTTGATGTATAAGCTTTGATTGATCCGGGTGCCACTCTTTGCTTCCTCACCCCTTTTGTTGCTAAAATGGTCCATGTTGACCCCAAGTTATTGCATGAGTCATATGAGGTGTCTATTCCTTTTGTGCTTGTATTGTTGCTAGGAAAGTTTATAGAAGTTTTCCTATTTGCATTTTGCATAAGTTGTTGCCTTGGGATCTAGAAGAATTAGACATGGTTGATTTTGATGCCATCCTTGGGATAGATTGGTTGCATGCCTACTATGCTTCTACTAATTGTAGAACCTGTAGAGTAAAATTCAATTTCAAAATGAACTCGTCCTTGAGTGGGGAAGTCAAGATGTGGTGGTCAAAGGTAGATTTATCTCTTGCATTAAAGCTCGTAAGTTAATCTCTAAGGGGTGCTTATATAATCTTGTGAGGGTTAAAGATAAGGAGTCCAAAGTCACTTCCATGCAGTCATTTCCATTGTAAATTGATTTCTTGATATCTTACCAAATGACCTTCTCGGTGTCCCTCCCAAAAGGGAAATTGATTTTTGCATAGATCTCCTTCCCGATACTCAACCCATTTCTGTTCCCCCTCATCGTATGGCCCTGGCAGAGTTGAAGGAGTTAAAGTAACAAATGAAAGATTTGTTGGAGAAGGGATTTATTAGACCTAGCCAATAACCTTAGGGTTCTCTGGTGTTGTTTGTGAAAAAGAAGGATGGGTCCCTTAGGATGTGCATTGACTACTGGTAACTTAATTGTTTCACCATCAAGAATAGGCATCCTCTTCTAAGAATTGATGATTTGTTTGACCAATTGCAAGGGGCTAGCTTTCCCTCTAAGATTGATCTTCAGTCCAGGTATTACCAAGTGAGGGTGATGGAGTGTGATATTCCCAAGACGGCCTTCCGGACTAGATATGGGCATTATAAGTTTCTTGTGATGTCTTTTGGGTTGACCAATGCATCGGCCATCTTCATGGACCTTATGAATAGGGTCTTCAAACCTTACCTTGATTACTTTTTTGTGGTCTTCATTGATGATATTTTGATCTATTCACATAGTAAGGAGGAGCATATGGGGCATTTGAAGGTTGTGTTGCAAAGATTGAGGGAGGAGAAATTGTATTCTAAGTATGAAAAATGTGAATTTTGGTTGAAGGAGGTTGCACTCTTAGGTCATGTGGTGTTGGGGAATGGTGTAAAAGTGGATCCGAAGAAAACTGAAGTGATTAGGAATTGGCCTAGACCATTGACCTCGTCCAATATTAGGAGCTTCTTGGGTATAGCGGGATATTATAGAAGGTTTGTAAATGGATTCTCCTCCATTGCTTCCCCTATGACAAAATTTACTAAAAAGAAGGTAAAGTTTGTATGGATCGATGAATGTTAGAGAAGCTTCCAAACATTGAAGGACAAACTTGTGTCCGCTCCTATATTGTCACTACTGGATAGTCTTGAAGGATTTGTAGTGTATTTAATTCGTCCTAGGTTGGTTTGGGTTGTGTGTTGATGCAAAATGATAAGGTCATACCATATGCTTCTAGACAACACAAGGTATATGAAAGGAACTATCCTGCCCATGATTTAGAGTTAGCCGCCATTGTGTTTGCATTAAATATTTGGTGTCAATACTTGCATGGGGTGCATGTTGAGGTGTTTATCAATCACAAGAGCCTCCAATATGTCTTCACTCAATAAGATCTCAACTTGAGACAAAGAAGGTGGCTAGAACTTCTTAAGGACTATGACATGAGTGTGCATTACCATCCTGGTAAGGGAAATGTTGTGGCAAATGCTTTGAGTTAGGTGTTTATGGATAGCCTAGCTCATCTTAATGGTGATGATAGGGAGATGGCTAGGGAGGTGCACCGATTGGCTAGATTGGGGGTTAGGTTGGAAGAGGTTGGTGATGATGGTGTTGTTGTGGTTGATGGGTCTAAGTCTTCATTGGTTGAGGTGATAGCAAAACAAGACCTTGATCCCTATTTGCTTGAATTGAAGGCCTTGGTGAAAGAGGGCAAAGTAAAGATTTTCTCCTAAGGCCAAGATGGGGCCCTTAGATACAAATGTAGGCTGTTTGTACCATATGTTGATGTCTTGATAGAAAAGATCATTGACGAGGCCCATAACTCTTCTTATTCTATCCACCTTGGTTCCACCAAAATATATAGAGATCTGAGAGAGGTGTATTGGTGGGGAGGCATGAAAAGGAACATTGTCAAATTTGTTTTCGGTTGCCATAGTTGTCAACAAGTCAAAGCCGAACATCAAAAGCTGGGTGTCCTAACCCAAGGCATAAAGATTCCTACTTTAAAGTGGGAGGTGATTAATGTGGATTTTATTGTTGGGTTGCCCAAGGCTAGAAGGGATTCTGATTCCATTTGGGTTGTGGTTGATAGGATGACAAAGTTGGCTCACTTTCTACTAGTTAAGACTACATATGGGTCTGAAGATTATGCAAGGTTGTATATCCAAGAGTTAGTGAGGTTACATGGGGTTCCTTTGTCCATCATTTCGGACCGTGGTGCACAATTCACTTCCACTTTTGGAGGTCTTTTCAAAGGGGTCTTGGTACAAAAGTTCACCTTGGTAACGCCTTTCACCCCCAAACGGATGGCCAAGCCAAAAGAACCATTCAAACACTTGGGGATATGCTTGGGGCTTTTGTATTGGAGCTTAAGGGTAGTTGGGATGACCATCTTCCATTGATTGAGTTTGCCTACAACAATAGATATCACTCTAGCATCGCTATGGCTCCTTTTGAGGCTTTTTATGGGAGACATTATAGATCACCGGTTGGTTGGTTTGAGGCTGGAGATGTGGCTTTGTTGGGACCAGATCTGATCATGGATACTCTTGAGAAGGTTAGGATGATTAGGGTAGAGATTGTAGATGGCCCAATGTCACCAAAAATCCTATGCCGATGTGAGGAGAGGAGACCTTGAATTTAAAGTGGGTGATTAGGTTTATTTGAAAGTTTCTCCAATGAAAGGTGTGGTCCATTTTGTAAAAAAGGGGAAGTTTAGTCCAAGATATGCTAGTCATTACGAGGTGATAAAGAGGGTTGGAAAGGTAGCTTATGAGTTGAAGTTGCCTAGTGAAATGAATTTGGTTTACCTGGTGTTCCATGTCTCTGTATTGAGAAAATTTATTGGTAATCCTAATGCTATTGTTCCTCTTGATGTTGTGGGTGTTGTTGAGCATAACTTGACTTTTGAGGAGATTCTGATTCAGATTTTTGATCGGCAAGTGATAAGATTGAGGAACAAGGAGGTGGCATCTGTTAAGGTCCTTTGGAGGAACTAACAAATCAAAAGTGCTACTTGGGAGGCCGAAGCGGATATGTGAAAGTGGTACCTTTATCTTTTCCGCTCCACTCAAGCCTAAGGTACTAATTCTAAGTCTCCTATGTGATGATTTTATGATGATTTTACACTTATGTTGAGATTTTAAAAGTGGTGTTTTAAATGAAATGTTGCATTCTTATTGTGGGATTATTGTTTATGATTACTCTTGTCCTTGACGTCTCTTTATATTCGGGGACAAATGTTCCATAGGTGGAGATATTGAAACGACCCCAAAAAGTGCCCGAAAATGTGCCTTGGAATGCCCAGAATTTTAAATTCCATATATCTCAAAATCCATGCAAGATATCAAAAATCCAACTTCATATTATTTTTCATTGGGTCAAAATTAAGGGGGAAAGGGTCTAAACCTTATTTAAGAGCAACCGTAGTAAAATTTGAAATTCACAAAGATGCAATTTCCAGAGATGATCTGCGCCTCTAGCGCGATGTGCCAAGGGCGCACTCCTATACAGTATTTTTTCTAGTTTTTCTATCTTGGTCCAAAACTTTTGGGACTTTGGCCTAAGTGTTTCCAATTGTGTTTTCACCTATACTTAGCCATATTTCACTCTCATATCATCCTAAATATTCCCTAATATCCTCTCAAACACTTAGCCATATTTTTCACTCCTAAATTCAAGTCTCAAAACCCTCATTCGGGACTAAGGATTTCCTTCAAGCTTCAAGACTCCATTTTCAATCTTCATCAAGACGTTCCTTAAAGCTAAGGTATATAGGTTTTAGCTATTTAATCCTTACACGCATGGTGCCCTAATATCCTTTTTACTCAATTTGCATGATTTAAAGTTGATTTTACAATTGGGTTTACTAGTATGAACATGTCTGTGAACTATATTGAAGCTATGTAAAGTTATGACTATTTTGCTATGTTTGGAGCTATAAATCTTAGATTTATTGTAAGATTTGATGAGGGATTTTGATGTATATTTCTTGAGGGTGTTTCAAGGTGTTGATTGATGATTTTACAACGGATTTTCTTGCATGATTTCATCTCTATATTTCATGGTTTTATACTAGCATTATACACCCTCTAAGTGTTTGATAAAACGCTAGGATGTGGTTTCTTGAGGAATTGAAGGTCCAAAACATGAGATATGATATGATTGATGTTATGATGATTGATGAAGCTTATGTATATGATATAATCTATATAAAGTGTTATATTATACCATGCCTAATTCGGGGGGACTAAGAGTCCAGATAACCTAGATAGGCATTCCTACTCGTCAACCTAGTTAGGGGTTTGTACCTCACCAATGGGTGATAGGGTGGCATCATCATCAACCCAGATGGGGGTTTGTGCTCATCAACCTAGTGGGGGGATTGTACCTCACCAGCTAAGTGATTGAGTGGCATCATCACTAACCTGCCGATGGGTTTGTACCTTGGAAAGCTAGCTTGGTCTCTTTTACACATATGATATCCTATATGAGTATGAGTTATTGGAGCATGTTTTACTTATGCATTGATCATACATGCCACACTGTTATATTATGCCTATTCCCTATTGCTATATATTTTGGTTATAATGCCTATCTCTTGTTACATTGCATTCTACATACTTAGTACATTCAAATGTACTAATGCATTCTCTTGGCTACATGATATCACCATGCAGGAACTGGAGCCCAAGTTGATCAACCTCCTCCTCCTCCACGTGGCTTGTTCGGTACTACTCAAGCTAGTTGGAGATTCCTCCACCTCGGGGACCTTAGTTTGTGTTTCTCTTTTCATGTATTGAGACACTCTTCCTTCTTTTCTATTTTGACTATGACGGTGAGCCTGGTTGCTTTGTCTTGGCCCCCTCTCTTATCTAAGTATTAGAGGTGTTTGTTGGACATGTTATATATGAGCTTTGACTCTTTGTCTCTTAATTACGATATTATGCAAGCTTTCTCCTTAGCCCATTTCCCCCTATTCTTATTCTTTTTGTCTTTTATATGCTTCTGCGACCAATGATGTGTAATGACAGGTTATGAGGCTTGTTTGGAGTTCCTTTGAGTTCCCCATTCGCTGTCGCACGTCTAAGCCTTAGGCTTGGGTCGTGATACAAATTTATGTAAAAGGAAGCTTGGATATCATGGGTGAAAGGAACCCATGAAAGAAACCAACATACCTTAGTTTTGGAGATGAACTTGATCAAGATTGGAGATGGAGACTTGAAGCTTAACTGCAATTCTTGGTACCCGAAAGGGGTTATGAGACTTAAGTTTAGGAGTAAAATATTTGGCTAATTGTTTGAATGAGTATTGGGGAACATTTAGAATGATATGAGGGTGAAAAATGGCTAAGTATGGGTATTTTCGCACTTGGGAACACTTAGGCCCAAGACTTAAAAGTCTTGGACCGAAGTCAAAACTGGGTCAAAATTAACACTAGTGCGCGCCCTTGGCGCGTCGCGCTAGGGGCGCGAAAAGCTCACTGGAAATTGTCACTTGGAAAAATGAAATTGCTAATCGTTTGCTCTTAAATTAGGATTAGACCAATTTTCCACTCAAAATGACCCCCTGAACAAGAATATGAAGATGGATATTTGATATTGCGCACAAATTGTGAGATATATGAAAATTGCAATTCTAGACACTTTCGAGGAATATTTTCGAGCACTTTTTAGGGTCGTTACAATCCTTACTTACGCTTGGTTAAATTTTCGGCCTCACACCTTAATCTATGAGACAGGTCTATGACTCGTGAAATGGATTACCAGCCAAAAACTAGGTTTGTACATTACGTTTCTGTAATGACATAGTTGATCATTTTTGATATTATCTATGAAATTTACTATTTTACCCTTTTATAAGTTAATGCGGGCCTACTTTGAATTCTTTGAATGGTTAGAACTGAAATCTTGAGTTTTAAAGTTGAAAACATGAGTTTTGGTCTTTTTGAAAGTTTAAGTTGTTGAAAAAGTGAGTTTTTGAGTCATTCTGAATTTTGGAGGTTGGATCGGGGATCCATCGATTCCATCAGCTCCGGAATATCGAAACTGAAGTATAGGAAGTTACAAACTGAACTTGGAGTTAAAATGAGATTTTTAGGTCAAAAGTTGTGATTTTGGTCTTTTTTGGAACCAAAGTTTGACTTTGGTCAACTTTTAGAGTTCGAAAATTCAGGTCGGAATTCTGATAGTCCCAATAGTTTGGGATGAAACTAACGCTAACAATGGTCTCATCATAAATTTTGGAGTATCTGAGGATAATTTTGTCATTTTAAGTTTTTAAACTTATTTTATTGACTTGAATTGATAAATGTGGAGAGAAAGCCTTAAAATTGATTTCTGATAATTCCGTTGAGTCCGAATCACTGTTTTGGTATGGATACATATAAAGTTTGTGGAATTCTGAGTTTGGATGAGTTCTAGAGATCTGTTCTGAGTTTTGGCAATTACTGGTATGGTGGTATCTGGTGCAACCCATTTTTGTTCTCCACCTTCACGGACAAACTTTTTCCTTCGTGGAAGTATGTGACTTTTCTACTCTGCGATCGCAGACAATTGTCCATCTTCGCGGAGTACACTTTAGCTGAATCGGTTTTAAAGATGTAAAACACCCATTTTCGCTCCATTTTCAATATTTCAAGCTTTGAGAGGTGATTTTTGAAAGTTTTAGGAGAAATCTTTTGGGTGGATATTTCTAACATCGTTTCAATTAATTTTCATGATTTTATCTTGACTTTGACTTGAATTTCATAATTTTGAATGTCCAAAATTGAAATTTTTGGTCTATCATCTTGACACTTTAAATGACATTTGAACTCGATTTTAGTGGAATTTTTACCCACGAACTCCATTCTTCATGTTGAATCCGATTTTGAAGTTAATTTTCAGATTTGAGATTTTCAAATTTTAGCCCTAATTTTGACCATTTTACCCTTAAGCCTAAACTGTGCCAATATGGGTATCAAAATGCTTCTCTTGACGAGTAGTAACTATTGTTGATAGTGATTGATCTAATTGAAGGCTCGATTTGTGGATTTTAGTCAATTGAAAGATTGTTCGAGTATAGTTTCAACATCGAGGTAGGTTCGACTAACCTTTTGGGACTGGATTTGAGTTATTGATTTTGTCATGTGATAATTACGAGCTTTTGATGGATAATTGGGTAACTGAGTTTTTGTGTTGACATGATGATGGAAAGTGATTCCGGTTAAGCAAAATTATGGTATAATCTTCATCCTCTTGATGAACTGAGTTGAATTGTGATGAATTTATAAGGACTTGAGATAGAATGTGACTAAATGAGTCATGTGAGGCCAATTGGGACAAGTAAGGTCTAGTATTGTTGATACATTTGTATTGTTGGTCGAATTGGTCTGGTATCATTATTATATTTGTATATTTGGGATTAGTCAAGTCCGTTATCATGGTCATACTTTTTGGGATGAGTTGGGTCTGATGATATTCTCGATTATTGATATAATTATGATGATGTTTGGTCCGATATAATTATATTGGGGATATGTTTGTTCCGATATAATTGATATTCTTGATTATTAATATAATTATAATGATCAATATATAATGATGGTTGAGCATTAGATGTGATACTTGATTTTATTCTATGATCTGTATGAGTTTCATTCCTTATTATCCTTGTTGTGGTGCTATTTACATGTATACTTGCATCATTGAGTTGCACTATTGACTTATATCAATTCTGCGTTGCTTGTGACATCCCTTGACCTGAGTAGGAGGTAAGGGCATTATGATTCATGTCGGAACCACCCCCTTGACCAGGCAGGAGGCAAAGGTGAGACTCATACTTCTCATATCTTGACTACAGTTAGGTGACAAGGACTTGGCATCATATCATTATTTGGCCATGGGCACGTGGCAACATTGTGGCATACTGATATTACTTGACCACAGGCAGGTGGCAAGGCTAAAACACCCTTGGTATTTGGCATGATTAGTTGTGTGTTATATTTCTTATTATGGTTATATGAAATCATGGATTCTTGAGGAAATTTTAGCTCATTACTATGATATATATATATATATATTATCGTCATGTGCTAACCATTTTGGATGCAGGGGTAGGGTTCTTTTTTATTCCCGTCTTGATTTGATTTCTCTTACCAGACAATTGAACCTATTGGGTACATTTTAGTGTACTTACTCCTAATTTGTTTCCTCCTTGAAGATCGTGCACATGGTACAAGACAGGGTAGTTGATCTTTTTATCCGAGTGTTATTGTTACCATACAAAACATAGCGGTGAGGCTTAGACTCTAAGTCACTATAGATCTTTGGATACTCTTTTATTTATTGTTTCTCAGACTATGTGTCAGATATAATGAGACAATATTGTATTTGCTTTTGCACCGTTACATTTACTCTGCAGTACTGTTTCCTATGCTCTAGTACTCATGACTCCAGGTTTTGGGAGATTTCTTATATCTTATGAGTTTGTTTCTATTTTATTTATGTTTCTTTAGTTGTGGTCTGTTTTGGGTCGTGACAAGTTTGGTGTAAGATCTCTAGGTTCGTTAGGCTTGTGAGTCAAGAGCAGGGTGTATAGTAGAGTCTCGTGGATCGGTATGTAGACTCACACACCCATCTTCAGGAGGCTACGGTGTCATGACCCAGACCTAGGGCCTAGTCATGACCGACGAATGGGGAACCCAAAGGAACCCCAAACAAGCCTCTTAGCATATCATTAGACATCCTTGGTTGCGAAAGCAATTAAATAGAGTTGAAAGAATACAAATAAGGGCAAAGGGACTAAGGGGAAACTTTCATAATATAAAAATCAAGAGACAAGAGAGTCAAGGCTCATAGCATAAATACACATTATGTAGGCATAATGTATGTGTTATTACGTTTGAATATATTAAGTATGTAGAATGCAATGCGACAAGAGATAGACAATATAATCGAAGTGCATAATCATGAGCAATAGATAGCATAATAACAATATGATATGTATGAATGATACTTGAAGTGTAACATGCTTATATAGAACATATTACATATGTAAGAAAAGACCATCATCATAGACCAAACTAACTGGTACTTGGAATCCAAGGCTTAGAACCCCCTTAGAGGGTAATCAAGGCATATACCCCTCAATCGGTAGATGGACATCACACCCTCCATCATAATGGTCAAGGTATCAACCCCTCAACATGGTTAATGGACTTCACACCCTCCATCATAGTGGTCAAGGTATCAACCCCTTAACATGGTTAATGGACTTCACATCCTCCATCATAATTGTCACGATATCAACCCCTCAACATGGTTAATGGACTTCACTACCCTCCTTCACAGTGGTCAAGGTATCGACCCCTTAACATGGTTAATGGACTTCACACCCTCCACCATAGTAGTCAAGGCAAGCACCCCCTCAACAAGGTATAGTCAACATGCAACCCTAGGGATACTTTCCATGAAAACATCATAATATTACCTTACTTTTTTCATCATAAATTCACTTAGCTCATATACATGAATTAGGCCTTCAACAATCAATAATCAATAACTGGACATTTTATCAAACACTTGGTGGGTGTGTAATGCTACTGTAAAATCATGCAATTCAAGAGTGAAATCATTCTAGAAAATTCAATGTAATACCATCAGTAGATACTTGGTTATACCCTCAAGCAATATACATCTAAATCCTTCATCAAATCTCACAATAGATCTTATATTCATAGCTCAAAACATGCTAAAAAAATCATAATCTTGTGAAACTCCAACATAGTGTGTAGTGAAATTCATGATAACTAAGACCCTTGAGTAAACTAAGTTTAAATCATGTAATTTTAGGTAAAAGAGAGATTGGGTATCATAGATGAAAAAACTCACATATCTTGACTTTGGAGAATCCTTGAAGAAGATTGGAGATGGAGACTTGAAGCTTGAATGAGAACCTTAATATCCGGATGAGTTTTGGGACTTGAAATTTGGAGATGAAATATTGTCTAAGTGTTTGAGACAGTATTTGGGAATATCTTGAATGATATGTGGGTGAAATAAGGCAATGTATAGGTATTTTCACGCATGGGAGGACTTAGTCTCACGACTCAAAAGTCTTAGACCAAGATAAAAAAAACTGGACAGAAAATACACAGTGGCGTGTCACGCCAGTATCGTAGACTGCTCACTGGAAATTGACACTTGAAGAATTGAAATTATGATTCATTCGCTCTAAAATTGGGGTTAAACCCATTTCCCACTCAATGTTTCCTCTTGCATAAGAATATGAAGTCGAATTTGGAAATCATGCACAGATTTTGAGATATATGAAAATTACGATTCTGGGCACTTTCGAGGCACATTTTCGGGCACTTTTTGAGGTCGTTTCCATATCTCCCCCTCGGGGAACATTCGTCCGTAAATGTCAAAGAAATGTATATAAGAAGAGTAATCATGAACAAATATGCCCCAACAAGAATGCAACAACACATTTAGAACAACATTTTCAAAACCTTAGCGTAAGTGTTAAAATTATCATGAACTTGTCAACATACACATGAATACATACAAATGACATAGGGACTGAAGCATAAGACTTGGAATCATAAAAAGGACCTGACGTATTATTATAAAATTGAATAGCATGAAGGAGATATGGATATTGCTTCTCCATGCCAGCTCTGGCTCTCTGAGAGACACTTTCGACTTGATGATTCTTCCAAAGGGCCTTGACGAACACCACTTCCTTAATAATCAACTTCTCAATCCTTCAATCCAATACCTCCACGAGGACCTTCTCTTAAGTCAACTTATCCTCCACCATACCCACAATCTCAATGAGTTCCATAGCAATAGAGTCACCAACACATCCCCTCAATCTAGAAGCATGAAGAACCGGATGAACCATATCTATATCCCTAGGTAATCCCCATTCATATGTAACCTTACCAATTTCTCCTCCAAGCCCTATAAGGACCTACAAACCTTAAACCAATTCCAACCTTAAACACGCATACTCCACTTGGTACCATACACCACCATCTCCCCCTCGGGAGACAACCTCCACCATACCATGCTTCCATCCAAAACTTCCAACTCTAATAAGGCGGAACCAAAGCCTTGCTTAGAGTAGACCTTTTCAACCAAAGAAGATCTATAACCATCAAAAACCCACACTACCACTCTCAACTTCCTCTATCCTAACTCCCAATCTAGCCAATGGATGGACCTCTTTAGTTACCTCTTTACCACCATCATTAACATATCCTAGGTTACCCATAGACACCCTACTTAGTGCATTGGCTACAACATTAGCCTTACCAAGGAATAGTGCACGCTCATATCATAATCCTTAAGGAGTTCTAACCATTTTCTTGTTATCCTCAATTCACACCCATGACATTTAGCTAACCACATCTTATCCTCCAAAACTTACAACACTACCACTAAATGATCCACAAGCTCTAAATAAATCAATGCTCCACACTAGAGGCCACCTCAAACATATCAAGGTAGGGTTTTAAGACCCTATTCATGAAACCCATAAACATAGCTGGTGCATAAGTGAACCAAACAATTCTGCCGATATTTGAATGCTCACTCCTAGCCCAAAAGGACACCTAGGGATATCACCTGCCCTCATCCTCACTTAGGGACAAAACCTGAACCAAAGATCAATCTTAGAGAATTGACTAACCAATTGTAGTTGACCAAATAGATTGACTATCCTTAACAATCACATGACAATCTTACGGGTACTACAGTCATTGGAAGCATGATATGCAAGTAGCTAATCCACCCCAAGACCTCTAACCCACCAAAATAAATTCAACCAAAATCACAAGACAAGACTTTATGCAATAAGAACTTGGAGTAACCTTTATAAGTCTTTCTAGCACCAATAGAATCACACAACCAAATCTTACTAGCAACAAAAGGGATAATGAAAAGGAATAGAGATCCCCAGAACCATCAAAGCATGCCCAATAAAATTAAGGAAAACGTCTACTTACCAGTAGAATCATCGAGCACCTCATCCCCTCCTTGTCTTCTTTGAAGTACATAGAACCGATTACGTCTTGGGGCACCTCCTTGATCAATATGGTGACCTTTGCTCTTGTTGTGCCTTCGAGGACAATCTATTACTTGTGACCCATCTCCCTACAACCATAACAAGCATTGGTCTTCTTAAGAATGGGACATCATGGCATCTATCACATTTTGGTCACCTAGCATAAGGTACCACACCACTACGACCTTTGGGACTTTGGAACTTTCCTTCACCACGGGCCCTCTTGGCCTCCTTACCCCTCCTTGTTCTCATCTTTTTCTCCTCCAATTGTTCGGCATAAGTCATCAAACGGGACTAATCCATGTCACCAATCAATATAGCAAATGACACTCTTCGTTCACTAAATCAAATACACCCATTACTGACTTATTCATCCTAGACCTTGGATCGGCCACTAAGTGGGTAGCATATTTAGAAAGTTCGTTGAACTTGCGGGCATACTCCTTCACACTCATTGACCCTTGCTTCAAATTCATCAACTCCATCATCTTGTCCTCCCTAAGCTCAAGAAGGAAAAACTGGCTAAGAAAGACCACCTTAAACTCCTCCCATAAAACCACATTATTGTTCCCCTTTTCCTCCTTCCATTGAGTAAACCATATTTTTGCCACCCCTTGAGTTGGTAAGCCGCCAATTCCACCTTCTCTTCTAATCTAACACGCATATTAGCTAATACTTTGTAAACCTCATCAATGAATTCTTTAGGGTCCTCATCGATTTTAGAACCATGGAACTCCATTGCATTCATCCTCATGAAGTCCCTTACCCTAGATGCCAGAGTAGGAATTTGAGGGGCTTGGGCCCCTGTCATAACCCACGCCCAGGGCCTAGATGTGACACAATGAATGGGAAACCCGAACGAAGCCCAATCAAGCCTCTTAGCTTGTCATTACACATCATTGATCATGGAAACATGTAAAAGGACATAAAGTAAAAATAAGGGGCAAAAGGGCTAAGGGATAGCTTGCAAAACATCATCATCAAGAGACAAAGAGTCAAAGCTCTAACCATAGATACATAACTTGTCCAACAAGCACCTCCATCTACAAAGATAAGAGCGGGGACCAAGACAAGATAACCGAGCTCACCCTCATAGTCAAAATAGAACATAAAGTAGAATGTCTCAATACTAAGCAAGGGAAAACATAGACCAAGGTCACCCAAATGGATGACTCACCAACTAGCTTAAGAAGCACCGAACTAGCCACTTGTGGGAGGAGGATGATCAACTTGGGCTCCGATACCTACACAGTGACATCATGTAGGCAAGAGTATGCATTAATACATTTGAATGTACTAACTATGTAAGATGCAATACAACAAGAAATAGGCATCACTGTCAAAATGCATAACAATAGGCAATAGACATATTATAACAACTTAAACTTCGTAGTACTACCCTCAAATGACTCACATGCACTATCCCATTAAGGAAATGAACCATCATATCATCACCAAAACCACCATAAGCCTATTAGAGTAGGGGCTAAAGGACCTTATTGATAAGATTAGAGACATAGCCGGTGCACTAGTCCAACCAAAGGACACCACCCCAAGTTTGAACTATCGAAAAAGGACATTCAAGGCCTCATCTACCACCACCAACAATTCTATAAATAAAACAACTTAGGTTCAACACCTTCAATTCTCACAAGATGATAAATGGAAAACCCCTTAGAGATCAATTGTACCTTAAGACATGAAATGGGCCTACCCCTCTTGCTACCATTTGACAACCTCCCACTCAAGGAGAGGCTCATTAGGGATTCAGGATCTAGCTCTACTGGTCCTACCACCTATGAAGACACAACATATATGTAACCATTCTATCCCTATAATGACACCAAAATTCACCATACCAACTCCAACAAGCCACAAAGCAAGACCTAATGCAATATAGCCCCTGATCAATACCTATAAACCTTCTAGCAACAATATACCCAACGGGAGGATAAACACCAAAGATCCATACAACAACTTGGGAACACAAGAAGCCCCACTAACAATCAAAAAGTATAGAGAAGAAATCGTGGCATACCGAGCCTAAATGCATACAAAACAAAGCCAAGTAAACTTCAACTTATTGGTAATAGCATCAGGCACTTCATCCCCTCCTCGAGCCACCCCTACACTTCCTTCAAACATATGGACAGTCAACTAGCTTGTGACCCATTTCACTACATTCATAACAAGCATTGGTCTTCCTTGAGCATAGGCCACCATGGTTCTTTCCACACATTTGACACTTGTGATTAGTCATCCTACCATCACCTCCTTTACCCTTATTGCGCTTATGAGGACAATCTTTCCACTTATATCCCCTTTCTCCACAATTGAAACAAGCATTGGTATCCTTCAAACATGGACCTCTATGAACCTTACCACATGTTGGACACCTGCCATCATCTCTATCTTTGGGACTTTGGAACTTACCATCAACACGGACTCTCTTGGCCTCACTACCGCTCCTCTTACCATTTGAAGTCTAGGGAGCACTTACTTGTTAATTGAGTTGGGTGGTCAATGTTTTCACCGCCTTGGCCATTACCCATAGAGCATTACGAACCTCCATGTTCCACATATCGCCATCTTGATAGCTTGAGAAATATCCTGAAATATAATGGTTAGGGGTTGGCAATAAACCCTAGGGGACCTAACTCTATAGCATGACATGGATTATGAAGAAGTGAAACATTTCCTAAAATGTCTCACAACCTCCTACACATAGTTGTGGTGCACAAAACATCCATGAATAAGACTCTAATAAACATGGTGTGTTGGACTCCGAGGATCTATTAACGTAGTGATCTGATACCAAGTTTGTCACGATCTAAACCCAGGTCCTAGTCATGACTGGCAAATGGGGAACCCGAATGACCCCAAACAAGCCTCTTGCATATCATTACACATCCTTGTTCGTAGAAGTAATTTAAATGATAATAAGAGAATATGTATAAAAGGGAAAAAAGGAGCTAAGGAACATCATTGATACCATAACAATAATAAGCAAGAGAGTCAAGGATCATAGCATGATTACACCACATGTCCAACAACACCTATACAACATAGATAAGATCGGGGGTCAAGACAAGCAACCGAGCTTACCCTCATAGTCATAAGTATATGATAAAGTAAAGCAAATCTTAATACATAGTATAAGAGAATAGTCATTGTCCCCGGAATAGAGGACTCACCAAAGGCTAACTTGAACAATCCATGTAGCCACAAGAAGAATCAATAGGAGCTATGGTTCCTACAGTGTAACATCATGTAGGCATAAAGTATATGCTAGTATGTTTGAATGTATTAAGTATGTAGGATGCATTTCAACAAGAGATAGGCAACATAATAAAGATACATGAGCAATGGGTATGTATAATAATAATATCGCATGCATGATCAATGTTTGAAGTAAAACATGCTTATATAGAACATATTATATATGTAGGAAGAGACTGCCTTTATAGACCAAGCAGACTAGTACTTTGAATCCATGATATGACCACCCCTTGGGAAGTGATTGAGAAATTTACCCCTCAATTAGTAGATGAGCATGACCACGCCCCATCAATGTGATTGAGGAATATAGCCTCCTCCCCCCATCAATTGGTATATGAGCATGAACACCTCCCACCAGAGTGAGTTAGTCAATTTACCCCTCAATTGGTAGATGAGCATGATCACCCACCATCAAAGTGTTTGAGTGAATGTACCCATCAATTGGTAGATGGGCATACCACCCCCCATCATAGTAATTGAGGCATAACACCTCCTCAACTAGGTGTGGTCAACTTACAATACTATAGATGCTTTTCATGAAAACAGCTCATATATACATTTCTTTCATCATCATAAACTCACTCAACTCATCTACCATGCATTAGACCTTCAATAACTCAAGAATCTATAACCGGACATTTTGTCAAACACCTGGCGGGTATGTGATTCTAGTAGTAAATCATACAATTCAAGGGTGAAATTATGTGAGAAAAATCCATGTAAAACCACACACTTGGACAATACCCTCATGTAAGATAAATCAAAACCCTTCATCAAATCATATAATGGATCATAGATTCATACTTTAAAACAAGCTTAAACAATCAACATTTTATGAAACCCCAACATGGTTTATAAGCAACTTTCATAATAAGAGATACCCATAGATATTCTAACTTGAAAACATGCAATTTGGATAAAAAAGAAGGTTAAGCAACAAGGACGAAAGGACCCAATGGTTGAAACCCAAATACCTTAGATCTTGAATTTCTTGAAATTGGATTGAGAAAGGCTTGAAGCTTGGAGTAGGGTCTTGAAATCCAAAACTTTTTCTAGAGTTTCCTTGAATTTGTTTAGGGGTTTTGATAGATGCTCTTGAGAGAATTGAAGAGTGTATTCAAATGGAGAGGAATGAATTTGATAGTTATGATGGGGTTTAGGTCTTTTGGAAGGGTTAAGATAGCATGGGAAGCCCGAAAAAGTCATTAGAATGAATTAAATTTATGAAACGCCATTAATGAAATAGAGAGAAAAATTGATAAAGTGTCACCTCACTTGAGGTTACACAGGTCTTGTGGTACTCCACATTTCATACAGAGTGCCCTTGAACCAACACTTAGACAATTTCTGGAAATTGGAAACTTGGCCAACACTTGGAATGTTTTTTGCCTACGTGTCACCTCATGAACTGGTTCACAGGCCGTGTGAAGCCACACCGTTAGTTTACTAGTCCATCAAACTATACTTAGAAAATTTCATGAAAGTTACAAAGATCGTAATTTTATTCTTAGAAAAAGTTTCACTCTGGAAGCCTCACGGATGGCCTCACGGCACACGCCACAACACATGGCTCGTGTGGCCTGTCGTGGCACATGCCTTGGATATAAAGTGGCCATTTTCATCTCCAAGAAAGGCTCACAGGGTGTGAGATGCCATACGTCCCATTTGGGTGTCCCTGTGGCAACTCAGCACCGTAGGACTCCACCAAAACAGGCATAACTCCTTCATCCGAGCTCGGAATGACGTGAAACCAATTTCATTAGAAATTTAACTTAAAGGGATTTCATTTGAAATGTCATGGGTTGTCCATTTCTTTTTGTGGTAAAATTTATGCTCGTTCAGAGTTGATCCTTGCACAAACCAACACCCAAAACTCAATTTATAGGGAAGTCTTGAACTCGTGTAAGTGCTAGAAGCCCCCATGACCCTAATACACTCCCCACCTAAGAAAATGAGGCTTGAAACATGGGTACATAAGAGAATGGAATTATGGGGTGGAACAATATCTCCCCCTTGGGAACATTCGTCCCTGAATGTCAAAGAAACACGCATAGGAGAAGTAATCATGAAGATTTCGTCCCAATGTGGATGGAACGAATTCACTTAAACATTATTTTCAAAACGTTCAACATGAACATCGAAATCACAATAAACTTGTTAACATAAACATGAATATATACAAATGACATAAGGGATGAAGCTTAAGACTTTTAATCATACAGGGAACTTATATTAGTAGCTTAGGCTTGAGTAGAGTGGAAAAGATAGGGATATCGCTTTTGCATGTCAGCCTTGGCTTCCGATGTGGCACTTTCAACTTGTTGATTCCTCTAAAGGACCTTAACAGAAACTACATCCTTATTCCTCGACATTTTTACTTGCTTATCCAAAATTCCTATGGAACCTCTTTATATGTCAAATTGTCTTCAACAATACTCATAACATCAAGAGGCACAATAGCACTTGGGTCACCCACATACTTCCTCAACATAGACAGATGGAAAACCGGATGAACCATACTCATGTCATTGGGCAACTCCATCTCATAGGCCACCTTACCAATCCTCCTCAACACCCTATAAGGACCCCCCCAAAATCTTGGACTCAACTTACCTTTTTGGCCAAATAGAACCACACCTTTCATGGGTGAGACCTTTAAATAGACCCAATCACCAACTTTGAATTCAAGATCCCTCCTTCTCATATCAGAATAGTACTTTTGTCGACTTTGGGCTGTCTTTGATCTCTCTGTAATCAACCTCACCTTCTCCATGGCCTCAATGACCGAATTCGGACCTAACAATGTCATTTCTCCCACCTCAAACCATCTAATCGGGTACCTATAATTCCTACCTTAAAGAGCCTCGAAAGGAGCCATACCAATGCTTGAATGGTAGCTATTATTGTAGGCAAACTCAATTATTTGAAGATGTTCATCCCAACTACCCTTAAACTTCAAAACATAAGCTCTAAGCATATCCTTAAGTGTTTGGATAGTTCTTTCTACTTGGCCATCTGTTTGAGGGTGAAAGGCCATACTAAGATTAACCTTGGTACCAAGACCTCTTTGGAAGGACCTCCAAAAATGAGAAGTGAATTTAGCACCACAATCCAAAATGATAGACAAAGGCCCCCCATGAAATCTAACCAACTGATGAATGTACAATTTGGCATAATCTTTGGCACCATAAGTAGTCTTAACCGGTAGAAAGTAAGCCTACTTTGTCATTCTATCAACCACAACCCAAATAGAATCAAAATGTGTTCTAGTCTTAAGCAACCTAACACCAAAATCCATGTTGATTTTCTACCACTTCCAAGTAGGAATCTCTTTATCTTGGGCTATGCCACCCGGCCTTTGATATTCGACTTTTACTTGTTAGCAATTGTGACAAGCGGATACAAACTTAGCAATATCTTTCTTCATGCCACCCCACCAATACACCACTTTCAAATCTATATACATCTTTGAAGAACCGGGGTGAATAGAATAGGATGAATTATGAGCCTCATCTTAAACCATCTTTTTCAAGACATTAACATCGGGCACACACAACCTACCTTGGTACCTAAGGGTGCCATCTCCCCCTTGGGAGAAAACCTCCACTCTACCAACTCTTACTAAGGCCTTCAACTCAAGCTACGCAAGTTCAAGATCCTATTTCGCCTTCACCTTCTCAATCAATGAAGATCTAGAGCCATCAACAACCATTATACCACTATTATCCACCTCTTCCAACCTAACCCCCAGTCTAGCCAACTGATGGACCTCCCCAGCCACTTCCTTGCCACTATCATCAACATGAGCTAGGCTACCCATAGACACCCTAGTCAAAGCATCGACCATAACATTAGCCATACCGAGGTGATAGTGTCCACTCATATCATAATATTTAAGGAGCTTTAACCACGTTCTTTGTCTCAAGTTGAGCTCATTTTAAGTGAATACATATTGGAGACTCTTGTGTTCGGCAAATACATCAACATGAACCCCATAAAGGTAATGACGCCAAAGTTTCAAAGTAAATATTACGACATCATATTCAAGATCATGGTAGGGTAATTCTTTTCATGCACCCTAAGTTTTCTAGAGGCATAAGTTATTACCTCACCATTTTGCATCAAAACACACCCCAAACAGATTCTAGAAGCATCACAATACACAATAAGCCTCTCCAACCCTTCCGGTGGAGAAAAAATAGGAGCGGAAACAAGCTTATCTATCAAAGTTTGGAAACTCTTTTCACACTCATCGGTCCACAAAAATTTAGCTTTCTTTTGAGTCAACTTAGTCATAGGAGAAGCAATATAGGAGAACCCATTCATATATCTTCGGTAGCAACCCCTAGTCCCAAGAAACTTCTAATGTCTAATGGAGTCAAAAGTCTGGGCCAATTTCTAATCACCTTCGTCTTCCTAGGACTCACCTTAATACCATCAACCCATACCACATAACTTAGGAAGGAAACCTCTTTCAACAAAAGCTCACAATTTTCATATTTAGCATACAATTTCTCCTCCCTCAAGATTTGCAACACTACCCTTAAGTGACCCACATACTCCTCCTAGATCAAGATATCATCGATAAAAATCACCACAAACAAATCAAGTCAGGGTTTAAAGACCCTATTCATAAGATCCATGAAGATAGCCAGTGCATTAGTCAACCCAAAAGGCATAACCGCAAATTCATAATGCACATACCTAGTCCGAAAGGCTGTCTTGGGAATGTCACACTACCTCATTTTCACTTGGTGATACCCGGACCGAAGACCAATCTTAGAGAAGTGACTAGCCCCTTGATGTTGGTCCAAAAGATTATCAATCCTTGGTAGAGGGTACTTATTCTTGATGGTGACCCTATTGAGTTGCTGGTAGCCAATACACATTCTAAAAAATCCATCCTTCTTTTTCACAAACAACACCGGTGCACCCAAGGTAATTGACTTGCTCTAATGAAACCCTTTTCCAACAAATCCTTCAATTGTTCTTTCAACTCCTTCAAGGAAAAGATATGGGTTGAGCATTGGGAAGGAGGTCTATACCAACTTCTATTTCCCTTTCGAGAGGCACACTAGGAAGCTCATTAGGGAAGACATCAAGAAACTCATTAGCCAGCGAAATCGACTCTATGAGAAGGACTTTGGACTCTATATCCCTAACCCTCACAAGATGATATAGACACCCCTTAGAGATCAACCTTTGGGCTTTAAGGAAAGAAATGAATTTACCTTTGTGCACCACATCATGACTCTCCCACTCAAGAATGGGTTCTTTATGGAATTGGAATTTGACCCTACAGGTTCTACAATCAATTGAAGCATAGTATGCGTGCAACCAATCCATCCCAAGAATAACATAAAAATCCACCATATTCAACTCAACAAAATTACAAGGCATGATTTTATGCAAAATGCAAATGGGACAATTTCTATAGACCATCCTAGAGACAATAGATGCACCAATTGAAGTAGACACTCACACAACATTTCGAGTTTAACATGAAATGTTTTTGGAAACAAAAGGAGTAGCAAAGGAAAGACTGTAATCTAGGTCTGTCAATGCATACACATCAAAATCAAAGACTTTTAACATACTGGTGATGACATCAGGCACCTCCTCTACCCCTTGTCTCTCTTAAAAAGCATAGAACCGGTTGTGCCTTGGGGTACCACCTTTTTGGCCACCTTTTCCCCTAGGAACTGCATTTACACCTTGTCGACAAACATCCATAGCCTAATTTCGATTGTGAGGACAATCCAGCACTTTGTGTCCTACTTCACCACAATCAAAACAAGCATTGGTGTCCTTCAAACATGGGCCACTATGACCTTTATCACATTTTGGACACATAACATTAGGCACCACACCACCACCACCTTGGACCCTTGGGTTGTCATTAGCAAACCTTTTAGTAGGAGCATTGGATAACCCTTGACCTTGATGAAACCAGCCACCCTTGGGGCTTTGGAATCTACCTTCAAAACGGTCCTTCCTGGCCTCATGACACCTTCTCTTTCTCAACTTCTCCCCCTCCAATTTCTCGACATAAGTTATGAGGTGGGACAAATCCATATCACTAATCAACATGGTGGCACAACACTCTTCATTTACCAAGTCGGACATACCCATCACAAATTTGTTCATCCTAGACCTTGGTTCGGCCACAAATTGTGGAGCATATTTGGAGAGTTAATTGAACTTGAGGGCATACTCCGGCACACTCATAGATCCTTGCCTTAGATTCATAAACTCCATGATTTTGGCGTCACTTAACTCAAGAGAGAAGAACCAATTGAGAAAAGCAACCTTGAACTCTTCCCAAAGGATCATATTGTTGTTTCCCTTTTTCGCTTTCCATTAGGTAAACCTTATTTGAACCACCCCCTTGAGTTGGTAAGTCGTCAACTTTGCCTTATCCTCCTACCTAACACCCATAATAGACAACACTTTGTACACATCAACAATAAATTCTTGAGGGTCCTCATCAACTTTAGACCCATAGAACTCTAGCGGGTTCATTATAGTAAAGTCTCTTACCCTTAAAGTCAGTGCAGAAGCGTGAGTGGTTTCTCCCCTTGGTTGATTTGATTAATCATGGCATGGGCTACCGTGGTGATAGCATCTCGAAATTCCTTGTGAGCCACTCCCCCATCTTGAGGAGCGGGAAGCGCCGGTTGTTCCTCGGGTGCGCGGGCTCTCCTTCCTCTTGTGTTAGGTATGATCTAAAATAGCAAACAACCCTCATTAGAGAGGAAACCTTACCTTACTTCTATAGCACGACATAGAGCATGAACAACATAAACACTTCCTAAAATGCCTCATAGCCTATACTCATAGTTTTGGTGCACTTCACAAGCATGAATATGACTCTAATTGACGCAGTATGTTGAATACCGAGAATCACTAACAACCTAGTGCTCTAATACCAAGTTTTTCACGATCCAAGCCTAGGTACTAGATAATGACACGACAAATGGAGAACTCGAAGGAACCCTAAACAAGCCTCTTAGCATATCACTTACACATCCTTGGTCACGAAAGCCATTAATCAACAACAAGAGCATAATAAGGGAAAATGGGGCTAAGGGAGTCTTTCATACATAAGATCATTTAAGAGACAAGAGAAGTCAATGCTCAAAGTATAGTTACACAACTTGTCCAAAAACACCTCTAATCTTAGAGTTGAGTGGGGGCTAAGACACTCTATGGGATCATCCTCATAGTCATAAACATCAAACAACGAATGAAGTCTTCACATAACATAGAATCAATAGATATCATCCTCGAAAGTTAAGGACTCACCAAGCTTTCTTCAAGAGATAGTACTAGCCATGTGGAGGAGGATGAACTTGTGGAGACCTATTCCTACATGGTGACATCATGTAGGCATAGAGTATGAATTAGTATGTTTGAATGTACTAAGTATGTAGGATGCAATGCAACAAAAGTTAGGCAGCATAATAAAGATATGTATACATGAGCAATGGGTAAGTATAATAACAATATGGCATGCATTATCAATGCTTGAAGTAAAACACGCTTATATAGAACATATTTGATATGCAGGAACATACCACCTTTATAGACTAAGCAAACTAGTACATGGATTCCAAGATATGATCAGCCCTTAGGAAGTGATTGAGAAATTTACCCCTCAATTGGTAGATGAGCATGACCACCTCCCTATCAAAGTGATTGAGGAATATAACCCTCAATTGATAGATGAGCATGACCACCCCCTGCCCGAAGTGATAGATAAGCATACCACCCCCCATCATAGTGGTTGTGGCATAACACCTCCTCAACTAGGTGTTGTCAACGTACAACACTATAGATACTTTTCATGAAAAAACTTATATATACATTTCTTTCATCATCATAAAGTCACTCCACTCATATACCATGCATTAGACCTTCAATAACTCAAGAATCCATAATCGGACATTTTATCAAACACTTGGCAGGTGAGTAATGCTAGTACAAAACCATGCATTCAATAGTGAAATCATGTGAGAAAAATCCATGTAAAACCACCCACCAATACTTGGGTAATACCTTCACGCAAGATACATCAAAACCCTTCATCAGATCACATAATGGATCATAGATTCATAACTCAAAACATTCTTAAACACTCAACATTTTATGAAACCCCAACATGAGCTATAATTAACCTTCATAAAAAGGTATATCCATAGATATTCTAACTTGAAAACATGCAATTTGGATAAAAAGGAAGTTAGGAACCATGGGTAAAAAGACCCAATGGTTGAAATGCACATACCTTAGATCTTAAATTTCTTGAAATTGGGTTGAGAAAGGCATGAAGGTTAGAATGATGACTTGAAATCCAAAACTTGTTCTAGAGTATCCTTAAATTTGTATTGGGGTTTTGTGAATGATCCCAAAAAGTGCCCAAAAATGTGCCTCGAAGGTGCCCGCAATCCATATATCTTAAAATAAGTACATGATATCAAAAATCCAACTTCATATTCTTATTCAAAGGGTCAAATTGAGTGAAAAATGGGTCTAATCTTGATTTAAGAGCAACCATATAAAACTTTGAAAATTGCAAAAATGTGATTTTTAATGACGATCCGCGCCCCTGACGCAATGCGCCAAGGGTGCGTTTCTGAGTATTTTTTAGGCCAGTTTTCTATCTTGGTCCAAGACTTTTGGGTCTTTGTCCTAAGTGTTCCCATGTGTGAAAATGTCTATACTTAGCCTTATTTCGCCCTCTTATCATTCAAGACATTCCCAAATACATTCCCAAACACTTAGAAAATATTTCACCTCCTAAATTTAAGTCTCAAACTAATCCGGATTCTAAGGCTCTCCATAAAGCTTCAGGTCTCCATCTCCAATCTTCATCAAGTGATCCTCCCAAGATAAGGTATATGGATTTCTTTCGTGGGTTCCTTTCACCCATGATACTCAAGCTCTCTTTTACTCAAAATTGTATAATTTAAAGTTGATTTATTCATGAGTATTATCTATTATGAATTTCATTGTACACTATGTTGGAATTTATGAAATTGTGACTGTTTAGCATGTTTTGAGATGTGAAACCAAGATCTATTAGAGATTTGATGAATAGTTTTGATGTATATTGCTTGAGGGTGTTACAAAGAATCTACTGATGGTTTTATATTGAAATTTCTAGCATGATTTCACTATAGATTTACATGGTTTTACGCTAGCACTACATATCAGCCAATTGTTTGATCAAATGCTTGGATTATGATTTCTTGAGGGATAGAAGGTCCAATACATGTCTTATGAGTTGAATGACTTTATGATGATGAACATAATATGTATATATGATGCTGATAAAAGAAATGTATGTATATGAAGATGATGGATGGAGTGAATATATATGATATTGTCTCTAAAGTTTTGGGGATGACCAAGCCTCAAAAAGGGAGGTTGTAGGCCCGAGTAACCTTATTAAGGGTTTGCACCTTGATCGCCTCGCTCCGGAGGTGGCAGGCCCATGCAACCTTTTTGAGGGCTTGTACTCATCAACCTTGTTAGGTGGTTTATACTCTATCAACCTTTTGGGGGGTTTTATACTCCATCAACCTCAAGAAGGGGTTTATACCTCATGCACCTCTCCAAGGAGATGGTGGGCCTTAGATTGCACTAATAATGGTCATTCCTTACACTTATATTGTTATTTATATAAGCATGATTTTAGTTCAAGCGCCATTCATACATGCCATATTATTACAAGCTTATTCATTGCCTATGTTATGCAGTTTGTTTATGGTGCTTATCACTTGATGCATTGCATCCTACATGCATAGCATATTCAAATGTACTAACACATACTCTATGCTTACATGATGTCATCATGTAGGAACCGGAGCCCCCTTTGATCATCGTCATCCTCCACGTGGCTAGTACGATTGTCTCTCAAGCTTGTTATTAAGTCCTCCATTCCGATGACATTGCTTATGATCTTTTGCTGCGTACTCAGACTATCTTTCTTTTATTTTAGGTATTGACTATGAGGGTGAGACTGGTTTCATATCGTGGCCCCCTCTCTTATCTATGTGGTAGAGATGTTGTTGGACATGTTATGTATCTATGCTATAAGCCTTGACTCTCTTGTTCTTAATGTCTATGATAAGAAAGTGTTCCCTTAGCCCCGGTTCTCCCAATTTACTATCTCTTGTAGTGTTCAATTGCTTCTACGATCAAGGATGTGTAATGATATGTTATAAGACTTGATTGGGGTTCCTTTAGATTCAAATGTGTCATGTCATGTCTAGGCCCTAGGCTTCGATCATGAAAAACTTGGTATCAGAGCACTAGGTTATTAGATCCTTGGAGTCCAATACACCGCGTAGATTAGAGTCTTATTCATGACTGTGTTGAGCACCACAACTATGAGTAGGAGGCTATGAGACATTTTAGGAAATGGTTCCCTTCTTTGTGTTCTAAGTCATGCTATAGAGTAGAAGTAATGATATTCCCCCTTAGAGATTGTTCTTTGCTATGCTAGACCATGCCTAACACAAGAGGGAGAAGAGCCTGGACACAAAGAGCAACCGACTAATGGGGAGCTCCGGGATGCTCTCACTTTGCTTGCACAAGTTGTGGCTAACAAAGCTAATGAAAGGGCCTAAGCCCCTCATTTTCTTACACTGTCTTCTCAAGTGAGAGACTTCATGAGAATGAATCTCCAGAGTTCTATGGGTCAAAGGTAGATGAGGACCCTTATGAGTTCATTGATGAGGTCTACAAGGTATTGGATATCATGGAAGTTAGATCGAAGGAAAAGGCAGAGTTGGAGGCTTACAAACTTAAGGGGATTGCAAAAATATGGTTCACACAATAAAAGAAAGAGGAGTTGACTATATGGTGCTTTGGGAAGAGTTCAAGGTGGCTTTCCTTAATAAGTTTTTCCCTCTTGAACTTAGAAAGCTAAATTGGTGGAATTTATGAGTTTGAGACAAGGGCCTATGAGTCTGAAGGAGTATGCCCTCAAGTTTACTCAACTCTCTAAGTATGTTTCTCACTTGGTGGCTGACCCAAGGTCTAGGATGAACAAATATATGATGGGTGTTTCCGACTTGGTGAATGATGAATGCCGGTCCACCATATTGATTAGTGAAAGGGACTTCTTCTGTTTGATGACCTATGCCAAGCAAATGGAAGAGGAGAAGTTGAGGAAGAGGACGAGTCATGAGTCCAAGAGGGCTCATTTTGATGGTAAGTTCAAAAAGGGTGGCCGGTTCCATCAAGGCTGAGGATCTTCTCATACATCTAATAAGAGGGTTGCCAATCATTTTCTAAGGGCCCAAGGTGTTAAGGGTGTGGTTCCTAATGGTAGATGTACAAAATGTGGTAAGGGTCATACTGGCCCATGTTTGAGGGATACAAATGCATGTTATGGTTATGGGGAAGTTGAGCATAAGGTGATGGATTTCCCCCGAAATCTCAAGAAAGGCAAGGAGGTTCGTTGACAAGGTGCTAATGTTGTCCCATTGGGGAAAGGTGGACGACAAGATGGTGCTCCTAAGCACAACCAGTTTTATGTTTTCATAGGAGGGAAGGGATTGATGAGGTGCCCAACGTCATTACGGTATGTTGAAAGTCTTTGATTTTAATGTGTATGATTTGATTGATCCGGGTGACACTCTTTCTTTTGTTACCCCCTTTGTTGCCAAAAAGTTCTATGTTGAGCCCAAATTGTTGCATGAGTCATATGAGGTTCTAGTCATATAGGTGCATTTTGTTGCTAGAAAGGTCTATAGAAATTGTCCCATTTGCATATTACATAAAATATTGTCTTATGATCTTATTGAGTTGGATATGGTTGATTTTGATGTCATACATGGGATGGATTTGTTATATGCATACTATGCTTCTATTGATTATAGAACCCATAGGGTCGAATTTCAATTCCCAAATGAACCCGTCCTTGAGTGGGAGAGTCATTATGTGGTGGTCAAGGGTAGATTCATCTCTTGCATTAAAGCCCGTAAGTTGATCTCCAAGGGGTGTCTTTACCATCTTCTGAGTGTTAGGGATGCAGAGTCTAAATTCCTTCACATAGAGTCGGTTCCATTGTAAATGATTTCCTTGATGTCTTTCCAAATGACCTTTCTGGTATTCCTCCCGAAAGAGAAATAGATTTTTGTATAGATCTCCTCCCAAATATTCAACCTATTTATATTCCCCCTTACCATATGGTCCCGACAAAGTTGAAGTAGTTAAAGGAACAATTGAGGGTCTTGTTAGAGAAGGGTTTCATTAGACATAGCCAATTGCCTTAGGGTGCACTGGTGTTGTTTGCAAAAAATGAAGGATGGGTCTCTTAGGATGTGCATTGAAAACTAGCAACTTAATAAGGTCACCATCTAGAATAGTTATCCTCTTCTAAGGATTGATGATTTGTTTGACCAATCGTAAGGGGCTATCCACTTCTCTAAGATTGATCTTCCATCCATGTACAATCAAGTGACGGTGAGGGAGTGCGATATTCCTAAGAGAACCTTCTACACTAGATATGGGTATTTTGAGTTTGTTATGACGTCTTTTGGGTTGACCAATGCACCGACCATCTTTATAGATCTAATGAATAGGGTCTTTAAACCCTACCTTGATTCATTTGTTATGGTATAAATTTATGATATTTTGATCTGTTCTCTTGGTGAGGAGGAACATAGGGCTCATCTGAGAGTTGTGTTGCAAAGATTGAGGGAAGAGAAGTTATATGCTAAGTATGATAAGTGTGAGTTTTGGTTGATAGAGGTTGCCTTCCTAGGACGTGTGGTTTCAAGGGATGGTATTAAGGTGGATCCTAAGAAGATGGATGAGATTAGGAATTGGCCTAAACCATTGAACTCATCGGATATTAGGAGCTTCATGGGCTTAGCGGGTTGCTATCAGGGATTTGTTAATGGGTTTTCTTCTGTTGCTTCCCCTATGACAAAGTTGACTCAAAAGAAATCCAAATATGTGTGGTCCAATGAATGTGAAAGGAGTTTCCAAGTATTAAAAGATAAGCTTGTGTCCGCTCCTATATTATCACTACCGGAAGGGCTACAGGGATTTTTTGTTTATTGTGATGCTTCTTGGGTTGGTTTGGGTTGTGTGTCGATGTAAAATGGTAAGGTCATAGCATATGCTTCTAGACAACTCAAAGTGCATGAAAAGAATTATCCTACCCATGATCTTGAGTTAGTCGCCATTGTGTTTCCATTAAATATTTGGTGTCGCTATTTGTATGGGGTGTATGTTGATATGTTCACTGATCATAAGAGCCTCCAAAATGTCTTTACTCAAAAGGATCACATCTTGAGGCAAAGAAGGTGGTTAGAACTTCTTAAGGACTATGATATGAGTGTGCATTATCATCCTGGTAAGGCTAATGTTGTGGTGGATGCCTTAAGTAGGGTGTCTATGGGTAGCCTAGCTCATATTGATAGTGATGATAAAGAGGTGGCTAGGGAAGTGCATTGGTTGGCTAGATTGGGGGTTAGGTTGGAAGAGATAGATAATAGTGGTGGTGTTGTTGATGATGGTTCTAGGTTTTCCTTAGTTGATGAGGTGATAGCAAAGCATGACCTTGATCCTTCCTTGTTAAAGTTGAAGGCCTTGGTGCAATAGGGCAAAGTGGAGGTTTTCTCCCAAGGGAGAGATGGTACCCTTAGGTACCAAAGTAGGTTATGTGTGCCTTGTATTTATAGTTTGAGGGAGAAAATCCTTGATGAGGCCCATAATTCTTCTTATTCTATACACCTTGGTTCCACCAAAGTGTATAGAGATTTGAGGGATGTGTATTGGTGGGGAGGCATGAAGAGGGACATTGCCAAATTTGTATCCGGTTGCCACAGTTGCCAACAAGTCAAAGCCAAACATCAAAGGCCTGGTGGCCTAACCCAAAAGATAAAGATTCCTACTTGGAAGTAGGAGGTGATTATATGGATTTTGTGGTTGGGTTTCCCAAGACTAGAAAGAGTTTTGATTCCATTTGGGTTATGGTTGATAGGATGACAAAATTGTCTCACTTTATACCGGTTAAGACCACATATGGGGCTGAAGATTATGCTAGGTTATACATTCATAACTTGGTAATATTTCATGGGGTTCCTTTGTCTATCATATCGGATCGTGGGGTTCAATTCACCTCATACTTTTGGAGGTCCTTTCAAAGGAGTCTTGGTATAAGAGTTAAGCTTAGTACAACCTTTCACCCTCAAACGGATGGCCAAGTCGAAAGGATTATCTAAACACTTGAGGAAATGCTTAGGGCTTGTTTTTTGGAGATCAACGGTAGTCGGCGTGATCATCTTCCATTGATTGAGTTGGCATATAACAATAGCTATCATTCTAGCATCGAAATTGCTCCTTTTGAGGCTCTCTATGGTAGGCGTTGTAGATCATCAGTCGGGTGGTTTGAGGTTGGGGAGGTGGCTTTGTCGGTACCATATTTAGTTATGGAGTCTTTTGAGAAGGTTAAGATGATTAGAGAAAGGTTGAAGAGTAGAGTATACTAGTGCTCTTGAGAGAACCATGTCAAAGGAACTCGGCAAAATGACCCCATAACTTCGGGAGAAGGGGTGCTCTCCTTGGAGAGGCTCTTTTCAGTGGAAGAGCTAAGATGGATTTCCCTCTGCTTTTGTGACAGCCAAAAGTCACTAAAAGTCCTATGTCAACGTGAGAAGAAGGGATCTTGAATTCATGGTTGGTGATTGGGTCTACATGAAGGTGTCACCCGTGAAGGGTATGGTCTGTTTTGGCAAGAAGGGAATGTTAAGCCCTAGATATATGGTTCCTTATAGGGTGATGAGAAGGATTGGTAAGGTAGCCTACGAGTTGGATTTGCCTAGTGAAATGGAGTTGGTTCATATGGTCTTTCATATGTCTATGTTGAGGAAGTGTGTGGGTGACCCTACTCTTATTGTGCCTCTTGATGTGGTGGGTGTTGTTGAAGAGAATTTGACATATGAAGAGGTTCCATATCAGATTTTGGATAGACAGGTGAACAGGTTGAGGAACAAGGATATGGCTTCCATTAAGGTCCTTTGGAGGAATCAACAAGTTGAAAGTGCTACTTGGGAGGCCAAAGTAGAAATGCGAAAGCGATATCCTTACCTATTCCACTCCAGTCAAGCTTAAGGTATTAATCAAATTCATCTATATGATCTCAATTCTTGTGCATCTGCCCCCATGTCATTGACAGTTTCATGATGATTTCACACTTATGATGAGACTTTTAAAATGATGTTTAAGTGCATTGTTGCATCTTTTTGTTGGATAAAATGGTTATGTTTGTGTCTCTCATATATATTTCTTTGACATTCAGGGATGAATGTTCCCAAGGGGTAAATATTGAAATGACCCAAAAAAGTGCCCAAAAATATGCGTCGAAAGTGCTCGGAATCGTAATTTCCATATATCCCAAAATCCATACGTGATATCAAAATTTCGACATCATATTCTTATTCAGGGAGTCAAATTGAGTGGGGAATGGGTCTAACCCCAATTTAAGAGCAATCGTAGAAAAATTTGAAAATAAAAAAATGCGATTTCTAGTGACGATCCACGCCCCTTAAGCAACGCGCCAAGGGCTCGCTTCTGTGTATTTTTGTGGTCAGTTTTCTATCTCGGTCCAGGACTTTTGGGTCTTGATCCTAAGTGTTCCCTTGTGTGAAAATTCCTATACTTAGCCTAATTTCATCCTCATATTATCAAGAGATTCCCAAATACACTCTAAAACACTTAGAAAATATTTCGCCTCTTAAATTCAAGTCTCAAGCTCATCCAGATTCTAAAGTTCTCAATCAAGCTTCAAGTCTTCATCTCTAATCTTCATCAAGGTGTTCTCGCAATCTAAGGTATGTGGGTTTCTTTCATGGGTTTGTGGGTTTCTTTCATGGGTTCCTTCCACCCATGATACCCAAGCTCTCTTTTACTCAAAATTGTACGATTTAAAGCTGATTTATTCATAGATCTTATCTATTATGAATTTCACCGCACACTATGTTGGGCTTTATGAAATTGTGACTGTGTTAGCATGTATGAGCTATGAAACCAAAATCTATTGAGAGATTTGATGAAGGGTATTGATGCATATTGCTTTAGGGTGTTACCAAGTATCTATTGATGGTTTTATACATTGAATTTTCTAGCATGATTTCACTCTTGATTTGCATGGTTTTACACTAGTACTACGCACCCGCCAAGTGTTTGATAAAATATTCGGATTCTGATTTCTTGAGGAATTAAAGGTCTAATGCATGTCTTACGAGTTGACTAACTTTTTGATGATGGAAAGAATGCATGTATATGATGATGTTGAAAGAAATATATGTATATGATGATGATGGAAGGAGTGTATGTATATGATATTATCTCTATAGTATTGGGGATGACCAAGCCTCATCCGGGAGGTTGTTGGCCCGGGTAACCTTATTAAGGGATTTTTACCTCGATCGCCTCACTTGGGAGGTGGTCGGCTGTGCAACCTTGTAGGTGGTTTGTACCCATCAACCTTGCTGTGGTGTTTGTACTCCATCAACCTCATGAAGGGGCTTGTACCTCATGCACCTCTCCAAAAAGGTGGTAGGCCTTGGATTGCACTAAAAATAGTCACTCCTTAGACTTGTATTATGATCTATATAAGCATGATTTTCTTCAAGCATCATTCATACATGCCATATTGCTATAAGCATATTCATTGCTTGTATTATGCATTTTGTATATGGTGCTTATCACCTGTTGCAATGTATCCTACATACTTAGTACATTCAAATGTACTAACGCATACTCTATTCCTACATGATGTCAACATGCAGGAACCAGAGCACCACTTGATCATCCTCCTCCTCCACGTGGCTTGGACGATTGTCTCTCAATATTGTTGGTGAGTCCTCCAATCTGAGGATGTTGCTTATGATCTCTTGCTATGTACTAAGACTGTCTTTCTTTTATTTTATGTATTGTCTATGAGGGTGATCCCCATTACTTTTCGTGGCCCCCTCTCTTATCTATGTAGTATAGGTGCTCTTGGACGTGTTATGTATCTATGCTACGAGTCTTGACTCTGTTGTTCTTGATGTCTATGATATGAAAGTGTTCCCTTACTCCTGGTTGTTCCAATTTACTATCTCTTGTTCTATTTTATTGCTTCCGCGACCAAGGATGTGTAATGATATGTTAAGAGCCTTACTTGGGGTGCCTTTGGATTCCAATGCATCATCTCACGTCTAGCCCTAGGATTGGGACATGACATTTTGGTAGAGGCTCTTGACTGAATCTGAGAGTGTATTCGAATGGAGAGAGTGAATTTGATAGGTTGGAATGGGGTTTAGGTCTTTAGGAAGGGTTGAATAGCATAGGATGCCCCAAAAAAACATTAGAATAAATTAAATTTATGAAAATGCCATTAATGAAATGGAGAGAAAAATTGATAAACTGTCACCAAACTTGAGGTTACACGAGTCGTGTGGCACTCCAAAGTTCCTATGGAGTGCCACTGAACCAACACTTAGACAATTTATGGAAATTGGAAACTTGGCCAACACTTGGACTTTTTTTACCTAAGTGTCACCTCATAAACTGGTTCACGGATTGTGTGAAGCCACATGGTCCATTTACTGGTCCGTCAAACCATAATGAGAAAATTTCACGAAAGTTACGAGACGGTAATTTTATACTTAGAAAAGGTTTTGCTCTGGAAGCCTCATGGAGGGCCTCACGGCCCGTGCCACACCACACGACTTGTGTAGCCTGTTGTGGAACATGCCTTGGCCATAAAGTGGCCATTTTATGCTCCAAGGAAGCCCCACGAGGTGTGAGATGCCACAATGCCCATTTGGGTGCCCGTGTGGCAACTCTGTACTGTAGGGCTTCACGAAAACAGGCATAACTCTTTTATCCGAGCTGGAAATGAGGTGAAACCAAGTGCATTGGAAAGATAATACAAAGGGATTTCATTTGAAATGTGATGTGTCATCTAGTTTTTTCATGTTCTAAAAGTTATGCTCATTCAAAGTTGACGCTTGCACAATCCAACACCCAAAACTCAATTTATAGGGATGTCTTGAACTCGTCTAAGTGCTAGAAGTTTACATTACCCTAATACACTCCCCACTTAAGAAAATGGGGCTTGAAACTTAGGTATATAAGTACATGGAGTTACAAGGTGTAAAATTATTGATGCATTCGTTCCTACTAATGATTGAGATTATGATTTGCTTAATACATTAAGGCCTTGTTAGCTATGGCATCTTGAAAGATTTGAAAATATTATGAATTTTTGAACGGTTTTCATGACACCCAAATTGGGGTTTTGCAAGTATGTTGGTGGGTTGTTTTGAGTGATTCTCAAATGACTTTATCTTTACTCCACTCATGTTTTATACTTTGAATTGCATGATTTAAAACTTAAATACATGTAATCACCATGTTTTGACTAAGTTATGTGAAAAATCTCTTATGTGATGAAGGCTTTATGGTTGGACATGTGATTTATGAATATTGTTAATGTTGAACGAAAATTAAGCATGTTATGAATTCATGAGAATGTTATAAATTTTATGAGTGATATGAAGCCATTTCTTTGATATTATGATGTGATGGTATGATGAGCTAGTTTATGATATTCAAAGCTACAAAAGTTGTAATACCATGAGATACTATGAAGTTGAGGATCATATGAGATGAGTTTCATGTTTCCACACCCATGTTTAAAAGTTGATATGTATGATAGCTATAGGTTGTTTAAGAGTGATTTAAACTAATGACATTCACTATGTTTCTTGAAGTATGATGTCTAAATAATGAGAAATGAAGGCTTATGAGATATTTTATGTATATTATTCCCTTATTAAAAGTTTCTTATGAATGATGAAAAGGTTTCATTATGTGTATGCTAGTTAATGAATGTGATGGAGGATGAGATATATCAAGTGTGTTGTGAAATTTGTTGAAGTGACATGAAAGCCATGTATTATTGAAAGGTCTTCTTTATGATATTGTAGTGTACAAGTTTATACATGTCATGACCATACTCTTTATATACTATTTGGGACTAATTTAAACTCGTTGGAGTCAAGAATGAATGAAAGAAAGAAATATGAGTCCTCGTCTAGTTATGATGATGAGACTATGATGGTCCATTAGTAGAGGGATATGATGATGGTTCTAGCCGATGTTAGATGCTTAGCCAAGATTATGATTGTAGCCTATAGTAGAGGCTTAGCCAAGATTATGATGCTAGCCGATTGTAGAGGCTTAGCCAAGGTATAGGAGCTATCCTTATGATGATGATCAATGTTATAAATGTTCATAGATGATTTAGTAGAATTCCCCTCCATTGTTTTAAAAGGCTTATGTGATGGATTAGTAGAATATATCTCCACTAATGAATTTTATGATTCACTCCTATGATTATTCCGTGAGAGTTTACTTAGCACTGAGTGGACTTTGGGATGTATGAGGAAGCTCCCCATTAGAAGAGGCATGAGATCGTTAGTAGAATCCGATTGTCCCATAACTACATGCCACCATAGGAAATAAGAATCACCCGCTAGTAGAGGTTGATTTCTAGGTAATCCAATAGTAGAGGTTGCTTAATAGCAAGGCTTTAGTGGATCATCTTTGGCATCTTAGGAGGTTGCCTTGGCAAGTGACTTCCCCCTTTCTTCTAATGTAGGGGAAAATTGGGACTCCGTGGCTTATATCACATGGTTTATGTCAGTTAAAGGTTGCTCTCACATATGTTCAAGTTCTCCTCATGTTCCCAAGAGGTCCTCTTAAGATAAATTAAATGGTCCCTTTTTGTTATTTCCAAAGGTGTTTCAAAGTTCCTATGATTCAATATTTCACAAGTTCAAATGGTATTTCCCTTAAAGGTACATGATGATGTTTACTAGTGTGTGATGTGCTGTAAAAATACAACACATTTTATGCCTAAAATGAGGGAATTTGTGAGTTCTCAATATTTCTTTTTATGGTTTTTATGTTGTCACGACCGGCCGCACACATGCACGTATTGTCCGCTTTGGCCCCACAGGGCCACACAATTTTGTTCCTCCCAGGCAAGCTCGGGAAAACGCGTATGCACATGTAAGGTTCCAAACTTAACATATAGCCCAAGAACTTCCCCTCTTTTTTCGATGTGGGATTCGCCTAAGTGAGCTACAGGCGTTACGTATTGCCGTCCCTGCACTCACCCCCCGTAGGGACTCAGCGTCATTGCTGAGGTTTGCCTCACCACCGTACTAGTAGAGAGTTGGCTCTGATACCATCTGTCACGATCGGCCCCACACGTGCACATATTGTCCGCTTTGGCCCTACAAGTCCACACAATTTTATTCCTCCCATGCAAGCACGAGAAAACATGTATGCACATGTAAGGTTCCAAACTTAACATATAGCCCAGGAACCCCCCTCTTTTTCTGATGTGAGATTCGCCTAAGTGAGCCACAAGCATTACGTATCGCCGTCCCTGCACTGATACGTAATGCCTATAGCTCACTTAGGCAAATCCCACATCGAAAAAAGAGGGGGAGTTCCTAGGGTATATATTAAGTTTGGAACCTTACATGTGCATACGCGTTTTCCCGGGCTTGCCTGGGAGGAACAAAATCATGCGGACCTGTGGGGCAAAACGGACAATATGTGCATGTGTGGGGCCGGTCATGACATATGTGTTTTGTGTTTATTTTTGCAGAAAAAGCAGGTTGGCCTGATTTTGGGAATGAGTAGCAGATTTTGTTGAATTTGAGGATGTACGAGACCCATTATGAGTTGTAGCCTAACCGACGAGTCGTAGGAGATAGTCATAGCAATTAACAGTTTCCAAAATTAAAATCTGAGAAATTGAAGTTCAGTCATACGAGTCCAGGGTAGGGTTGTAGTCCTCACTATGACTCGTAGAAGGGGGCCTCGTAGCAATTAACAGTGTTCATTTAAATTGGACTAAGAAATTAAAAGGTGGATTACGAGAAGGCACTACGAGTCATATACCAGATTATGACTCTGTCACGACCCAAGCCTAGTGCCTAGACGTGACACGGTGAATAGGAAACCAAAGGGACCCCAAATAAGCCTCTTAGCATCTCATTTACACATCCTTGGTCGCGGAAGAAAAATAAACACAAGAGATATAAATAAGGGAGGGAGGACTAAGGGAAATCTTGATATTTATAAACGTATAAAAGAGTCAAGCTCATAGCATAAGTACATGAATTATCCAACAACACCACTAACATAGCATGGAGCGGGGGATAAGACTCTTTCCAAGCTTACCCTCACAGTAGCAATTGTTCAACATAAAGAAATATCAAAAAGCAAGCGTTGAATAGATAGTGTCGTCAGACTTGAGGACTCACCAAAGCTTATCTTCCGAAGTACCAAACTCGCCACATGGAGGATGATCGATAGGTGCTCTAGTCCCTACATGGTAAAATTATGTAGGCATAGAGTATGCATTAGTACATTTGAATGTACTAAGTATGTGGGATACAATGTAGTAAAACATAAGCCAATATACTCAAAATGCATAATCATAAACAATGGATAAGTATAATATAAATATGGCATGCATGATCAAGGCTTGAAGTGAAACATGCTTATAAATCATATAACTTGCATAGTACATATCACATGTGTGGGAAGAGACCATAACCAACATAGACTAAGCGAACTACTACTTGGAATTTAAGGCATGTAATCCCCTTGCAAGGTGGTTGAGGTATGTCACCCCTCAGCAAGGTGATTGGGGCATGTCACCCCACCAACAAGGTGATTGATGTACGTCACCCCTCAACTAGGTGATTGTGCAGGTCACCCCTTAATGAAGTGATTGACGTATGTCACTCCTCAACTAGGTGATTGGACATGTCACCCCCTAATAAGGTGGTTGAGGTATTCACCCCTCAACCAGGTGATTGGACATGTCAGCACCCCAACAAGGTGATTGAGGCATGTCACCCCCCTCAACAAGGTGATTGGGAATGTCACCCCCCCCCAACAAGGAGTGCTCTACTTGTAACATCATAGATACTTTTCATGAATTCAATACATACATGCAAGCCCTTAATCATCATAAAGTCACTTGACTTATAAACCATGTAATAGATCATCAATAACTTGAAATCCTTCTCAAGACATTTTATCAAACACTTGGTGGATGCATAATGCTTGTTTAAAAATTATTCAATTTAAGAGTGAAATAATATGAGATAACTTAATGAAAATCAACCCACCAACATACAGTAAAACTCTCATGTATGGTACCTTGAAATCCAACATCAAACCTTATAATAGATCATAGTTTCATAACTCAAAACATGTATAGTCTCAATAGATAAACTTGAAATAGATAGACATGCATAAGCAATCAACATTTCATAAAACCCCAATATAATTTATAACCATAATCCATAATAAAAGAGATACCCATAGATGTTACAACTTGAAAACATGCAATATTTATACAAAGGAAGACTAGACTCCATGGGTGAAAGGACCTAATAGATGAAACCGACATACCTCAAACTTGGGTTTTCTCGATATGAGCTTTAAAAAACTTAGAGCTTGAAGAAAATCCTTGAGTTCCAAAGTTAAGCCTGAAATCCTTGAAATTTGAATGAAATATTTGGTTAACTTTTGGAGAGTATTTGGTTAAGTTTTGGAGAGGTTTTTGAGATGGTCTTGAGTGATATACAATTGAAAAATGGCTAAGTATGAGTGTTTTCACGTATCAGTGGGCATAGGGATATAACCCCAATGCTCTCGGCTGACATAAAAAATTAAGGAAAAACTAACAATGGTTCGTGACGCGAACCCATCACGAAGGGCAAAATAACACTGATCCGCTCCATAGGCGCATTGCTGCCTAGGCGCGAACAAACACTATTTTGCAAAAATTAGGGAAAATATTTTTGCTACGGGTCCACTAATTGGTTTATACCCATTCCCCACTAAATTTTTCCCCTTGATAGAGAATATGAAGTTGAATTTTTGATATTGCACATAGATTTTGAGACATATGGAAATTGTGATTATGAGCATTTTAGAAGTACAATTTGGGTCGTTTCAAAATCTCCCCCTTGGGAAAATTCGTCCCCGAATGTCAAAGAAATGTGCAAAAGAGAAGTAAACATGAATATTTCAGCCTGACATGAACGCAAAAAATGAATTCAAACAACATTTTCAAAAGGTCCCAACATGAGTGTCAAAAATCACCATAATCTTGTTACCATGAACGTGAATGTATGCAAAATGACATAAGAGCTGAAATTTAAGACTTGAAATCATATAGGGAAACTTAAATTAGTACCTTCAATTTGAGTAGAGTAAAAGAGATATGGACATCTCTTTCTCATGTCCGCATCGACTTCCTATGTGGCACTTTCAAATTGTTGGTTCCTCCAAAGGACCTTGACAGAAGCTATATCTTTGTTTCTCAACCTCTTCACATTTCTATCCAAAATCACCACCGAGACCTCCTCATAGGTCAAATTATCTTCCACGACACCCACAACATCCAAGGGCATTTTAGCACTTGAGTCACCTACACACTTCCTCAAAATAGATACATAGAAGACCGGATGAACCATATTCATCCCTATAGGTAACTCCAACTCATAAACAACCTTACTCGCTCTTCTCAAAACTTTGGAAGGACCCACAAACCTTGGGCTCAATTTTCCCTTTTTGCCAAATCGAACCACACCCTTCATAGGTGAGACTTTCAAGTAAATCCAATCACCAACCTTAAACTCGAGATGTCTTCTCCTCAGATCATCGTAGGACTTTTGTCTACTTTTGTCGTGACTCGAGCCTAGGACCTATATATGACAAGGAGAAAGGGAAACCCGAACGAATCCCAAACAAGCCTCTTAGCATATCGATCATGCATCCTTGGTCACAGAAGCAAAACATCAACGACAAGAGACATAAAGAAGGGAAACGGGACTATGGGAATCTTAGATAATCATAAAACATTAAAGAGTCAACATCATAACATAATTACATCAATTTTTCCAACAATAACTCTAACATAGATTGGGCGGGGACCAAGACACTTTTTGGGCCCACCCTCATAATATCAAATGTTTAACATAAAAAGATAACAAAAGCAAGAGTAGCATAGCTATGTCCCCAAACTTGAGGACTCACCAAAAGCTTATCTTCAAGATGCCAAACTAGCCATGTCGAGTTTGGTCGTGAGGTGCTCCAGTTCCTACATGGTTATATTATGTAGGAATAGAGTATGTGTTAGTAGGTTTGAATGTACTAAGTATGTAGGATACAATGCGACAAGACATAAGCCAATATAGTCAAAATGCATAATCATAACCAATGGATGAGTATAATATCAATATAGCATGCATGATCAATGCTTGAAGTAAAACATGCCTATAAATCATATATCTTATATCGAACATAATATATACATTGGAGAAGACCATAATCATAGACCAAGCAACTATTACTTGAAATCCAAGGCATGTCACCCCCTTGGAAGGTGATTGAGGTACCTTCCCCTCAATGTGGAAGTATGGGCATATCACCCCCCAATAAGGTGGTCAAGGTACATACCCCTCTATGTGGTAGTACCGGCATGTCACCCCCGATGAGGTGTTCAAGGTACTACCCCTCGATATAGTAGTATGGGCATGTCACCCCACGACGAGGTGGTCAAGGTACATACCCCTTGACCTAGTAGTACGGGCATGTCACCTCCCGACGAGGTATGGTCAACTTGAAACACTATAGATACTTTCATGAATTAACTATATACATACAATCCCTTTTAATCATCATATAGTCACTTGATTCATAATTCATGCAATAGATCATCAATAGCTCAAGAATCCTTGTCAAGGCATTTTATCAAACACTTGGCGATTGTGCAATGCTAGTTAAAAACCATGCAATTCAAGATTGAAATAATGTGAGAAAACATAATGTAAATTTTTCCACCATCTCATATTATAAGCTTGAAATAGGTAGAGATGTGTTTCCAATCAATATTTTATAAAATTCCAACATAACTTGTAATCATTGTTGACACCCAATTTTGACTCTCTAAATTTTAAATTAATTATTGAGCTTTTTCAATTTTTAATAAGTTGAAATAATTTTTTAAAAGTCATTCCAAAAGATTTTTAATCATTTTAGTTTAATTATGATTTTTATTTTAAAAATCAACTAGATAATAGTTGAATTAATTATTTCATTTAATTAATTTTAAGAAGCTCTTTAATTGTTTAATATTGAATGTCTTATTAATTAGTTTAGATACTTTTTATTTCTAAGCAGACAACAACACACGCCCAACTCACTTCTTCCTCCTTCCTCTTTCTCCCTTACGTGCATCACCCTCTCTCTTCCAATACTAACAACTCCAACGGCTCTAATCTGAGTCACCCGACAACCTTCCACAAATTCCTCTCTCTGTGTCTCAATCACATCTACTCATTTGAAATCAATGGCTGAATTCCTCAGTCCATTGAAGATTTGCGGACAGACTGGATATATATAGTCATTATCTTCTAAAAATGGGGAAGAAACATTTGAATTTTCAATCCAATGAATTCCCATTTTGACCCTATTTTCATCCCATTTTGTCCTAATTTTGGGGATATAAAATCCCTAATTCTTCACCATTTTTAGGGAGCAGCTTATGACTAGCAAAAATACACTAGAGAACCATTCTTGTTTTGGAATCAATTTTAAAGACTTCAGTTGATTCTAGGATTCTTGAAGTTAAGAGCTCATCAGAATCAAGCCATACATAAACGAAGTTCTTTAGGTGGTACTGAAGTCAATCTTAAGCTCGTCGTCACCATTTCCTGCCTTCCAAAAGGTAATAGCTTCGCCTTTTTAAGGTATTTTACATTTGGGGTGTAATAGGTTTGATGTATATTTGTTTGAACGGTTTGGATTAAAAATATATCCATAGTCATTATTTGAGTTCTAGTTGAAATGCCCCAAAAAGTGTCTGAAAACGTGCCTCAGAAATGCTCATTGTCATAATTTCCATATATCTCAAAATCCGTACGTGATATCAAAAATCTGACTTCATAATTCGTGATCTGGGAGCAAAATTGAGTGGGAAATAGGTATAACCCCAATTTTAGAACACCCGTAGCGAAGTTTGATTTTCCCAAGTTAGCGCAAAATAGTGGGCCTACATGTTCTCTCCGCAACGTGGAGCTGCGGAAGTGTAGTACATTTTGTTGCCAATATTTTTTAATCTCAGCCCAAGGCCTTGGGTTATTGGGCCTAATCTTTCCTATGCGTAACACCTATAGTTAGTCATTTTTCAACCCAATATCATTCGACACATTCGCCAAAACCCCCTCAAATTCTTATACAAATATTTAACTCAAATCCAAGTGTCCCAATCTCATTCAGGATAGAAGGATTTCATTCAAGCTTCAATATCTCAATCAAATCTTCATCAAGGAAAACTCCAAAGTTGAGGTATGTGGATTTGGGTCCATTCACCCATGGTATCCAACCTTCCTTTTTCTACAAATTACATGTTTTTATGTTGATTTACTTGTGGGTATCCTTACTATGAACTTGATTATAAACTATATTGGGATTTTCATCAAATGTGGACTGTTTAAGCATGTTTTGAGCTATGAATCTATGTTTTATGATCAGATTCGATGAATAGTTTTAATGTATCTTGCATTAGGGTGTTACCAAGTGTTTGTGGGTTGATTTACATTAAGTTTTCTCACATGATTTCACTCCTAAATTGTATGATTTTATAATAGTATTGTGCACCTACCAAGTGTTTGATAAAATGTCCGATTATGGATTCTTAAGTTGTTAAAGGTCTAATGCATGGCATATGAGATAAGTGACTTTATAATAATGAAAGGAATGTACATATGTGTCGATTTCATGAATAGTATCTATAGTTTTGCAAGTTGACCATGCCTTGTTCGGGGGGGGAGGGTGGAAGGCCCAAACAACCACATTAGGAAGTTTGTACCTCAATTGCCTCGCTCGGGGGTAGTAGGAATGTGCAACCATGCTGGGGGGTTTATACCTCAATTGCCTCACTCGTGGGGTGGTAGGTCCATGCAACCATGTTGGGGGTTTTGTACCGTAATCGCGTCGCCGAGGGGGTGGTAGGCCTTGGTCACTATTATGATGTTCTCTTCCTACACAGGTAATATGTTCTACATGTCATGACCCAAGCTTAAGTCCTTACACATGACACGACGCATGGGGAACCCGAAGGGGCCCTAAGCAAGCCTCTTAATAATCATTACACATCCTTGGTCGCAGAAGCAATAAAATAATGATAAAAGGATAGTAAATAGTGATAAACGGGGCTATGGGACATCTTTCATATCATAAAAAATTAAGAGAATCAAAGAGAATCAAAGAGAATCAAACACATAATACCATTACATAACTTGTCCAACAACACCTCTAAACATAAAACTTAGCGACGACCAAGACAAGCAACCGGACTCATCCTCATAGTCATAAGTTTCCAACATAAAAGGAATCAATACATAGCATAATCAAGAGAAGTATGTCCTCTGAGTTGAGGACTCAGCAACTTGCTTTGAGAGAAATTGTACTAGCCACGTGAAGGAGGAGGATGATCAAGTGGAGCTTCGATCCTTACATGGTAACATCATGTAGGCATAAAGTATGTGTTAGTACATTAGAATGTACTAGGTATGTAGAACGCAATGCAACAAGAGATAGGCAATATAATCAAAATGTATAATTAGGCAATAAATGAGCATATAGCAATACGGCATGTATGAGTGATGCTTGTAGTAAAACATGCTTTGATAAAACCTTTTACAAATGTAGGAAGAGACGAAAATTACTAACCAAGGCCTACCACCTCCTTGGTAAGGTGATTGAGGTATAAACCCCTCAACAAAGTTGCACGGTCCTACTACCCCCTGAGTGAGGCAATTGAGTTACAAACCCCCAACATGGTGGCACGGGCCTACTACCACCCGAGTGAGGCATTTGAGGTACATACCCCCAAACATGGTAGTTCGGGCCTACTATTCTCTCGAATGAGGCAATTGAAGTACAAACCCTGAACATGTTTTCATGGGCCTAGTACCTCTCGAGCGAGGCAATTACGGTACAAACCCCCCAACATAGTTGTTCGGGCCTACCAACCCCCGAACGAGGCATGGTCAACTTTCAACACTATCGATACCATTCATGAAATCAATGCATTTACACATCTCTTTTCTCATGATAAAGTCACTTAACTCATATACCATGCGTTAGGCGTTCCACTACTCAAGAAGCATTAACCAGATATTTTATCAAACACCTAGTGGGTGTGCAATGCTAATGTAAAATCATATAATTGAAGAGTGAAATCATGCAAGTAGCTACCCACAAACACTTGATAATTTCCTCATGCAATAAACATCAAAACCCTTTATCAAATCTCAAGATAGATCGAAGATCCATAGCTGAAAACATGCTTAACCAGTCACATTTTAACTAAACCCCAATATATTGCATAGTCAAATTCATAGTAAGTAAGACCCATAAGTAAATCAACTTAGAAGAATGGGTTTTATGTAAAAAGGAATCTTGGGCACCATGGGTAAAAGGACCCAATGGTCGAAACCCACATACCTTGACTTTGGAGAATTCATTGATGAAGATGGTGCTGAGAAGTTGAAGCTTGATTGACATACTTAATATCCAGAAATAGATTTGGCACTTCAATTTTGATTAAAATATTTGTCTAAGTGTTTGAGAGAGTATTGGGGAATGTCTTGTATGATATGAAGGTGAAATATGGCTAAATATAGCTATTTTTATGCATGGGAAGACTTAGTCCCAATACCCAAAAGCCTTGGACAGATCAACAAAACTGGCACCATTTTAACATTGGTCCATGCCACACTCGCGTCGCGCTAGGGGCGTGGATCAACACTAGATAAGAAAATTTTTGGATTTTCAACTTTTGATACGATTGCACTAAAATTAGGGTTAGAATCATTACCCACTCAATTTTGCCTCCCGATCAAAAATATGAGTCAGATTTTTATATCGTGCACGGATTTTGAGATATATGAAAATTATGAATCCGGACACTTACGAGGCACATTTTCAGACACTTTTTGAGGTTATTTCAATATATCCCCCTTGGGAAAATTCATTCTCTAATGTCAAAGAAGCATACATAGGAAGAGTAATCATGTGGAAATCAGCCCCCGAAAATACAATAATGCACTTAAACACCATTTTCAAAAATCTCAATATAAGTGTCAAAATCACCATGAACTTGTCAACATAGACATGGATGCATGTATATGACCTATTAGTATGATACATGAGACATGAAATCACATAGAAGACAAAGAATTAGTACCTTAGGCTTTACTAGACTAGAAGAAATAAGCATATCTCTTTTGCATGTCTGTTTCGGCCTCCCATTTAGCACTTTTGACTTGTTGATTCCTCCAAAGGTCCTTAACGGAAGCTACATCCTTGTTCCTCAACATCTTCACTTGTCTATCCAATATCTCCACTAGAACTTCTTCATGACTCCACAACATCCAATGGAACAACACCATTCGGATCAGCCACACATTTCCTCAACATAGATACATAGAAGACCAGACGAACCAAATCCACTTCATTGGTCAATTCCAACTCAAAGGCCACTTTACCAATCCTCGTCATAAACCTATAAGGACCCACAAATCTTGTACTTAATTTGGCCTTTTTACCAAAAGAAATCGTACCCTTCTTGGGTGAAACCTTCAAATAGATCCAATCACTAACGTTAAATTCAAGCTTCCTTCTCCTCACAACGGCATAGGGCTTTTAACAACTTTGGGATATTTTCAACCTTTTTCTAATCAACCTTACCTTCTCTATTTCCTTTATAAATAGATCCAGACCCAATAATGCCACTTCTCCCACCTCAAACCACCCAACTGGTGACCTACAACGCCTACCATAGAGGGCATCAAAAGAAGCAATATTAATGCTAGACCGATAACTATTGTTATAAGCAAATTCAATCAATGGAAGAAGATCATCCCAACTATCCTTAAACTCCAATATCAATGCCAGAATGATAGCTACTGTTATAATCAAACTCAATCAATGGAAGATGATCATCCCAACTATCCTTAAACTCCAAAACACAAGCCCTAAGCATATCCTGAGGAGTTTGGATAGTTCTTTCGGCTTGGCCATCCGTTTGAGGGTGAAAGGTCATACTAAGATTTAACTTGGTACCAATACCTCTATGAAAGGACCTCCAAAAGTATGAAGTGAATTAAGCACCACATTCTGATATGATAGACAAGGGCACCCAATGCAATCTCATGAACCCATGAATGTACAACTTAGCATACTCTCTAGCACTATAAGTAGTTTTAACCGGTAGGAAATGAGCCAACTTTGTCATTATGTCAACCACAACCTAAATAGAATCAAAACGCTTTCTAGTCTTAGGCAACACAACCACAAAATCCATATTAATTTCCTCCTACATTCAAGTACGAATCTCTATGTCTTGGGTTAGGCCACACGGCCTTTGGTGTCTGGCTTTGGCTTGTTGGAAACTATGACAACTGAATACAACTTTGACATTGTCTTTCGTCATGTCACCCCATGAAAACACATCCCTCAAATCTCTATACATCTTTGTAGAACCAAGATGAATAGAATAGGGAGAATTATGAGCCTCATCAAAGATTTTCTCTCTCAAGTCAAAAACACAACGCACACAACCTACCTTGGTACCTAAGGGCACCATCGCCCCCTTAGAAGAAAATCTCCACCTTGCCCTCTCTCACCAAAGCCTTTAATTCTAACAAGGAGGGGTCAAAATCTTTCTTTGCTTTTACCTCATCAACCAAGGATGATTTTGAACCATCAATAACCATAACACCACTATTATAAACCTTTTCAAACCTAACCCCCAATCTACTAACAGATGGACCTCTCTAGTCACTTCTTTGCAACTGCTATCAACATGAGCTAGGCTACCTATAGAAACCCTACTCAAAACATTCGCCACAACATTAGCCTTATGTTATGAAACAAGCCTATGGCCTAGATATGACTGGCGAATAGGGAACCCGAAGGAAACTCAAACAAACCTCATAGCATATCATCAAACATCCTTGGTCGTGAAAGCAAGATAAATCAACATAAGAAATAAAAAGAAGGGAATTAGGGAATAAAGGAGAGAGAGCCTTATATTTAAATTGCTTGAAAATCATAAGTGAGTAAAGCTCAAGCATAATACATATCTTGTCCAACAACACCTCTAATATAGAACTTAGCGGGGGCCAAAACAAGTAACTGGGCTAACCCTCATAGCCAATGTATACCAAAAAGGAAAGATAGTCTTTAATATATAGAAAAGGAACATAGATATTGCCCTCGGACATGAGGACTCACCGACTAGCTTGAATTGATACCACTAGCCATGTGGCGGAGGATGATGACCAAATGGAGTTTCAATTCCTACATGGTAACATCATGTAAGCATAGAGAATGCATTAGTACGTTTGAATGTGCTAAGTATGTAAGATTAAATGCAATAATAAATCGGCAACTTAGTCAAAATGCATAATCATAGGCAATGAATAGCATAATAACAATAAGACATATATAAATGGTGCTTGAAATAAAATTATGCTTATATAGAAGATAGTTCATAAGTAGAAAGAGACCATCTTTTGGCTAATGGGTTTACCGCCTCCCGTTCTAGGTGATTCAGGTATCAACCCCTCAATTTGGGTATTAACATACACCACCCACCTCTATGGTGATTGAGGTATTAACTTCACAATTTGGTTAATGAGGTATCAATCCCTCAATTTGGATCATGAGGTATCAACCCCTCAAATTTGGTTAATAAGGTATCAACCCCTCAATTTGGTTATGGTCAATTCAACACTACACAGAGATTTACCATACACATACTTTCCTTCTATCCTCATCATAATATCATATACATACTCTTCTTCCATCATCATGTGTATGTTTCTTGATATCAACACATATTCATCCTTCTTTCATCATCATAGAGTCATTCATAATATAAGACAAGCATTAGACCTTCAATTCCTCAAGAAACCCTAGCCAGACATTTTATCAAACACTTGTGTACTACTTGTGTAAAACCATGTAATTCAAGAATGAAATCATTCAAGAAAATCTATTGTAAAACCATCAATCAACACCTTGCAACACCTTCAAGAAATATACATCAAAACCCCTCATCGAATCCAACATTAGATCCAAGATTTATAGCTCAAAACATGCTAAAACAATCATACTTTCATAAACCCCAAATCACTGTGTAGTAAATTTCTTAATATACAAAACTCACATGTAAAATCAACTTTAAATCATGCAATTTAAGTAGAAAAGAGGATTGGACACCATGGTGAAAGGACCGAATGGTTGAAACCCGCATACCTTGACTTGGGAGAATTTCTTGAAGAGGACTTTAATGGAGACTTGAAGCTTGAGTGAAATCCTTGATGAAATCCTTAAGATTGGTCTTGAGCACTTTGAGACTTGAATTTAGGGTTAAATGTGAGTAAGTGTTTGAGTGAGTATTGAGGAATGTTTAAAATGATATGAGGGTGAAATAAGGCTAAGTATAGATATTGTCAAGTATGGGAACCCTTAGCCCCATGAATTAAAAGTCTTGGACCAAAGTCAAGAGAAAACAGGACCAAAACGGACTACTTACCGGAATTGCATTTTCTGCATAAACGAGTTCTATGAAAATGGGCATAACTCCTTCATCCAAACTCGAAATGAGGTGAAACCAAGTGCGTTGGAAAGCTAATTCAAAGAGAATTAATTTGATAGGTTGTGGGCCACCCAGATCTTTGTGTTCTAAGAGATAAGACCCTTCAAAGTTGACCCATCTAAGTCACGTTTTCGCGATTTTTGAAATTTTATATGGTTGCTCTAAAATTCGGACTAGACCCATTTCCCACTCAATTTGACCACCTAAAAGAGAGTGTGAATTCGAATTTTCAAAATAATGATCTGATTTTTAGATATATGGAAATTACGATATCGGGTACTTTCGAGGCACATTTTTGAGCACTTTTCAGGGTCGTTTCAATATCTTTCCCTTAGGAACATTCATCCCCGAATGTCAAAGAAATGTGCAAGACAAGAGTAATCCCAACAAGAATGCAACAATACACTTTAAAGCACCATTTTCAAAACCTCGACGTAAGTGTAAAATCATCATAAACTTGCTAACTTAAACATGAAATGCATATGAATGACATAGGGTCTAAAACATAAGACTTCGAATCGTAGAAAGGACTTGACATGTCATCATAAGCCTGAATAGAATAAAAGAAATATGGATATTGCTCCTCTATGCCCACTCTAGCTTCCCAAGAGACACATACGAATAGATGATTTTTCCAAAGGTCCTTAATGAACACCATATCCCTATTGATCAATCTCACCACTCATCCATCCAACTCCTCCACCGGGACCTCCCTCCAAGTCAACTTATTCTCGACCTCACCCACAACTTCAAAGAGTTATATAACACTAGAGTCACCACCATATCCCATCCACCTAGAAGCATGAAGAACCGGGCGAACCACATTTATATCCACAGGCAAATCCCCAAACTTATGCAACCATACCAACCTCCCTCTACACTTTATAAGGACTTATAATCCTCAACTCAAGTGTCAACCTTTAATATACCTAACCCACTTGGTACCATAGCCACCATCTTCTCCTTGGGAGATAACCTCCTCTCTATCGTCTTCTAACCCAAAACTTCCAACTTTAGTAAGGTAGAATCAAGGCCTTGCTTAAATCATAACTCCTCAACCAAAGAAGATTTGGAACTACCAAGAACACTATACCACTATTCTCAACTTCCATCAACCTACATCCAATTTAGCCAACTGACGGATCCAATTAGTCTCCTTCTTGCCACCACTATCCACACATGGTAGGCTACATAGAGCACCAACCACAACATTAGCCTTACCGGGGAAAAGAAATGCACACTCATTCATAATCCTTAAAGAATCCTAACCACCTTCTTGCTATCCACAATGTACACTTATCATATTTAGCAAACAACCTCTCATCATCCAAGAATTATAACAATACCCCCAAATGATTCACAAGCTCTAAACAAATCAATACCTCATCACTAGATACCACCACAAACATATCAATGTAGGGTTTTAAGACACTATTCAAAAAATTTACAAACACCCTTGGTGCACAAGACAAACAAATACACCATCAATACTAATAATGCTTAGTCCAAGTCCGAAAAGACACTTAGGGACATCACCTACCCTCATATTCACTTATCGACAACACCCATACCAAAAATCAACCTTAGAGAAGTGACTAACCCATTGTAGTTGATCAAGTAGGTCACCATCCTTAGACATCACATCACAACCTTACAGGTGCTACCCTCATCAAAAGCATGCTATGCAAGTAGCTAAACCATCCCATGACCTCCAACACCTCAAACTAAGTCCAACCAAGATCACAAGCAAGACTCTATAAAACGATCACACAGGGAAACCCTTATAGACACCTACTAGCGATAATAGACTCACGTAACCATCCGGGACACACATACACGAATCCTACTAGCACAAAGGAATAGCACAAGAAATAGCAACCCCCAAACCACTCAAATTACCCTACTGAAAATGTCGATCACAACATTGGTCTCACCTACGGTAAACTAAGTCATAGGACAAATAATAGAAGAGGACCTACTCACAAGCTCCGATAATAGCCTGCTAAACTCAAGCAGCTCCTAATATCAAAGGGGGTTAAGGTTTAGGCTAATATCTAATCTCGTTTATCTTACTAGGTTCCACCTTAATGCCATCGTCGGGCACCATACAACCTAGGAAGGCAACTTCCTACAACCAAAACTCTCATTCGTCCTATTTAGTACCCAACTTCATTCTTTAAACTGGTAGTACTACCCTCAAATGATTCACATGCACTACCTCATTAGGGAACGAATCATCATATCATCACCAAAATCACCATAAACCTATTAGAGTAGGGACTAGAGATCTTACTCATGAGACTTATACGCATAACCGACTTACTAGTTAAACCGAAAGACACTACCCAAAATTCAAAATATCAGAAAGAGACATTCAAGGCCTCATCTATCACCAATGACAATTTTATAAATAAACAACTCAGGTTCAAAACCTTCAATTCTCACAAGATTAAAAATGTAGCCTCTTAGAGACTAATTGTACATAAAGACAAGAAATAGATATACCTCCCTTACTACCATTTGACAACCTCCCACTCGAAGGAAGTCTCATTAGGGAGTCAAAATCGAACTCTACAGGTCCTACCACCCATGAAGACACGACAAGCATGCAACCATTCCATACCTATAATGACATCAAAATCCACCATGTCAACTCCAACAATTCAAGAAGCAAGACCTAATGCAATACAAGCCTGTATTAATACCTAAAAACCTTCTAGCAGCAATATACCCAACAAAAGGATAGATACCAAAGATCCACAAAACAACTTGGACACACAAGAAACCCCACTAGCAACCAAAACTAATAATGAAAGAAATAGTGAAATTCAGATCCATCAACATCAAAACATTCAACTTACGTTCCTTTTCCTTCCTCATTGAAGCAGCATGATCAACTAGAATAGCAAAGAAATTTGTTAGAGGGGAAATCACTATCTCACTTCTAAAGCACGACATAGACCATGAACAAGAGAACCTAAAATATCTCATAAGCCTCCAACTCATAGTTATGGTGCATAGCACAACCATGAATAAGACTCTAATAGACATAGTGTGTTAAACTGAGGACATTTCAACCTAGTGCTTTAATACCATCTTTGTCACGACCCAAGCCTAGGGCCCAGACGTGACTGGCGAATGTAGAACCCGAAGGAACCCAAAACAAGCCTCATAGCATATCATCACACATCCTTAATCGTGAAAGCAAGATAAATCAACATAAGGGATTTATAGAACTCTACCTTGGTGATTACGTTTCGCTTTAGTTGGTGTGAAATGATCGTATAAGGGAGAGGGCGCTGCTCCAAGAAGAGCAAGCACTCATAGTGCAGGCTGCCACCCACGAGCACTGAAACATAAACAAGGGAAATTAGGACTAAGGGAGAGAGAGACTTACATTTAAATAACTTGAATATTATCATTGAGTCAAAAAACAAGCATAATACATATCTTATCCAACAACACCTCTAATATAGAACTTAGCGGGGGCCAAGACAAATAACCGGGCTCACCCTCATAGTCATAGTATACCAAAAGGGAAAGATAGTCTCTAATAAATAGCAAAAGAACATAGATATTGCCCTCGAATATGAGGACTCACCAACTAGCTTGAATGGATACCACTAGCCACGTGTAGGAGGATGATGACCAAATGCAGCTCCAGTTCCTACATGATAACGTCCTGTAGGCATAGAGTATGTGTTAGCATGTTTGAATGTACTAAGTATGTAGGTTGCAATGCAACAATAAATAGGCAACTTAGTCAAAATGAATAATCATAGGCAATGGATAACATAAAAACAATATGATATGTATGAATGGTGCTTGAAGTAAAATCATGCTGATATAAAACATAGTTCATAAGTAGAAAGAGACCATCCTTTGGTAAATGGGCTTACCACCTCCCTCTCTAGGTGATTGAGGTATCAGCCCCACAATTTGGTTAATGAGGTATCAACCCCTCAATTTGGTTAATGAGGTATCAACCTCACAATTTGGTTAATGAGGTATCAACACCTCAATTTGGTTAATGAGATACCAACACCTCAATTTGGTTAATGATGTGCCAACCCCTCAATTTGGTTAATGAGGTATCAACCCCTCAATTTGGTTATGGTCAATTCAACAATACATAGAGAAATACCATATACATACTTTCCTTCTATCCTCATCATAACATCATATACATACTCTTCTTTCATCATCTTGCATACTTTTTATGAAATCAAAAAATATTCATCCTTGTTTCATCATCATAGAGTCATTTATAACATAAGTCAAGCATTAGACCTTCAATTCCTCAAGAAACCCTAGCCAGACACTTTATCAAACACTTGGCGGGTGTATAGTGCTAGTGTAAACCATGTAATTCAAGAGTGAAATCATGTAAGAAAATTTATTATAAAACCATCAACCAACACATTGCGACATTCTCAAGCAATATACATCAAAACCCCTCCTTAAATCCTACATCAGATCCAGGCTTTATAGCTCGAAACATATTAAAACAATCATACTTTCATAAACCCCAAATCATTGTGCAGTAAATTTCTTAATATACAAAACCCACATTTAAAATCAACTTTAAATCATGCAATTCAAGTAAAAAAGAAGATTGGGCACCATGGATGAAAGGACCTAATGGTTGAAACCCACATACCTTGACTTTCGAAAATTTCTTGAAGAGGGCTTTAATGGAGACTTCAAGCTTAAGTGAAATCGTTGATGAAATCCTTATGATTGGTCTTGAGCTTGGGGACTTGAATTTAGGGTGAAATATGAGTCTAAGTGTTTGAGTGATTGGGGAATGTTTAAGATGATGTGAGGGTGAAATAAGGCTAAGTATAAGTATTTTCAAGTATGGGAATCCTTAGGTCTGTGATTTAAAAGTCTTGGACTGAAGTCAAGAGAAAACAGGACCAAAACGGACTTCTCACTGGAATTGCATTTTCTCCATAAACGAGTTTCACAAAAATGGGCATAACTCCTTCATCCAAACTCAAAATGAGGTGAAACCAAGTGAATTGGCAAGCTAATTCAAAGAGATTTAATTTGGTAGGTTTGGGCGACCTAGTTCTTTATGTTCTAAGAGATATTTCCCTTTAAATTTGGCCCTTTGAAATCATGTTTTTGCAATTTTCAGATTTTGATACGGTTACTCTAAAATTCGGGTTAGAACCATCTCCCATTCAATTTGACCCCTAAAAAATAATATGAAGTCAAATTTTTGAAATAACGAATGGAATTTTAGATATATGGAAATTATGATTCTAGACACTTTCGAGGCACATTTTCAGGAACTTTTTGAGGTCGTTTGACCTTATCGGGATGATAATGGACACTCATATCATAGTGCTTCAGAAGATCTAACCACCTTCATTGCCTCAAGTTGAGATATTTTTGAGTGAACACATATTGGTGACTCTTATGATCGGTAAACATATAAACATACACTCCATGCAAATAATGATGCCAAATTTTCAAAGCAAAAACCACGCCGGTTGATCCAAGACCATGAGTAGGATAATTCTTTTCATACATTTTGAGTTTCCTAGAAGCATAGGTTATCGCATTACCTTTTTGCATCAAAACACAACCCAAACCAATCCGAGAGGCATCACAAAACACAACAAACCCATCCAACCCTTTCGATGGAGACAAGATAGGAACGCACACAAGCTTATCATTCATAGTTTAGAAACTCTTTTCACACTCATCAATCCACACAAATTTAGCCTTCTTTTCAGTCAACTTATTCATGGGAATCAATAGAAGAGAACCCACTTAAAAACCTCTGGTAATAACCCACTAAACCCAAGAAGCTTCTAATGTCCAATGGAATCAATGGCCTTTGCCAATTTCTGATCACATCCGTCTTCTTAAGATCCACCTTAATACCATCCCCGACACCACATGACCTAAAAAGGCAACTTCTTTCAACCAAAATTAACACTCTTCATTCTCAGCATATAACTTCTCTTCCCTCAATCTTTGTAGCATTACCATCAAATGAGCCATATGCTCCTCCTCACTATGAGAGATCAAAATATCATTAATGAGCACCACCACAAAGAAATCAAGGTAGGGCTTAAAGACCCTATTCGTAAGATCCATGAAGATAGCCGGTGCATTGGCCAACCTAAAAGATATAACCACAAATTCTTAATGCATATGCCTAGTCTAGAAAGCTGCCTTGGGAATGTTACACTCCTTACCTATACTTGATGATATCCGAAACGAAGATCAATCTTAGAGAAATGACTAGCCCCTTGAAGTTGGTCAAATAAATAATCAATTCTTGGGAAAGGGTACTTATTCTTGATGGTGACCCTATTAAGTTTCCTGTAGTCAATACACATTCTATGAGACCCATTTTTCTTCTTCACAAGCAACACCAGTGTACCCCAAGGTGATTGGCTAGGACTAATAAAATCCTTTCCAACAAATCCCTCAATTCCTCCTTCAATTCCTTTAACTCCATCGGGGCCATACAGTAAGAGGGAATGAAAATGGGTTGAGTATCGGGAAGGAGGTCTATACAAAAACCCATTTCCCTTTCAGGAGGAACACCTGGAAGGTAATTTGGAAAGACATCAAGGAACTCATTTACAACCAGAACTGACTCTATAAAAAGGACTTTGGACTCAACATCCCTATCCCTCACAAGATGATAGAGACACCCCTTAGAAATCAACTTTTTCGCTTTAATGCAAGAGATAAACCTACCCTTAGCCACCACTTCGTTACTCTTTGACTCAATGTCGGGTTCATTTGGGAATTGGAGCTTGACCCTACGGTTTCTGCAATCAACAGAGGCATAGTATGCATGCAACCAATCTATCCCAAGAATAGCATCAAAAACAACCATATCCAACTCAACAAGATCATGAGGTAAATTTTTGTGCAAAATGCAAACGGGACAATTTCTATAGACCTTTCTAGCAATAATAGATGCACCTACGGGATTAGACACCTCATAAGACTCATACAACAATTTGGGCTCCATATGAAACTTTTTGGAAATAAAAGGGGTAATAAAAGAAAGAGTGGCACCTGGATCTATCAAATCATACACATCAAAATTAAAGACTTTTAACATACTAGTGACGACATTAGACACCTCATCAACCCTTTGTCTCCCTTCGAGTGTATAGAACTGATTGTGCATTGGGGCACCACTTTGTTGACCTCTTCTTCCCAAAGGAACTGCATTGGCACCCTGGCCTTGTGGACGAACATCATTACCCTTGTTCCAGTTACCAGGGAAATCTATTCTCTTGTGGCCTACTTCCCCATAACTATAACAAACATTAGTAGCCCTCGAGCATGGGCCACCATGACCTTTTCCATATTTTGGGCACATAGCATTAGGCCCCAGACAACAATCACCTTGGACAATTGGGTAGTCATTGGCAACCCTTTTATTAGGAGTATGAGAAAACCCTTGACCTTGAAGAAACTGACCATCTTTGAGACCGCAGAACTTACTATCAAAATGGGCCCTCTTGGCCTCATGACCCCTTCTCTTCCTCAATTTCTCCCCCTCCAATTGTTCGACATAAGTTATAAGGCGGGACAAGTCCATGCAACCTATCAACATGGCGGATGACATTCTTCACTCACCGAATCATATACACCCATCACAAACTTATTCATTCTAGAAATTGGGTCAATAATCAACTGCGGAGCATATTTTGAGAATTGGTTGAACTTGAGGGAAAACTTCCTTACACTCATAGATGCTTGCTTCAAATTCATGAATTCCATCATTTTGGCCTCCCTAAGCTCAAGGGGGAAGCATCGGTTTTAGGAAAGCCGCCTTAAACTCCTCCCGTAGGATCACATTGTTGTTCCTCTTCTCCTACTTCCATTGAGTGTACCATATTTGGGCTACCCCCATGAGTTGGTGATCTGCCAACTATGCCTTCTTTTTCGAACTCGCACCCATGATAGCCAACACTTAATAAACCTCATTGATAAACTCTTGAGGGTCCTCATCCACTTTATACCCATTGAACTCCGGTGAGTTCGTCTTCATAAAATCCCTCACCCAAGATGCCAGAGTGGGAGCATGGTGGGCTTGGGCCTTGTGGTTGGCTTGGTTAGCCACAACTTGAGCTAGCAAGGTAAGAGCATCCTGGAGCTCTTCATAAGCCGATTGTTTCTTGGGTGTGCGGACTCTTTTTCCTCTTGTGTTAGGCATGATCTACCATAGCAAAAAAAACCGTTAGGGGGGAAACTTTACCTGAACTTCTATAGCACGATATAGACCATGAAGAAGGGGAACAATTCCTAAATGTCTCATAGCCTTTTACTCATAGTTGTGGTGCACAACACAACCATGAATTAGACTTTAGTCAATGTGGTGTTTTGGATGCCAAAGACTATTAACAACCTAGTGCTCTGATACCAAGTTTATTACGACCAAAGCCTAGGGACTAAACGTGACACAACACATGGGGAACCCCAAGGGGCCCCAAGCAAGCCTCTTCACATATTATTACACATCTTTGGTCATGGAAGGAATAAAATAATGAAAAGGTATAGTAAATAAGGATAAACGGGGCTATCAGATATCTTTCATATCATAAAAAATTAAGAGAGTCAAAGAGAATCAATCTTATACTACCATTACATAACTTGTCCAATAATACCTCTAAACATAAAACTTAGTGAGGACCAAGACATGCAATCTTGTTCACCCTCATAGTAACAAGTAGTCATCATAAAAGGAGTCAATACATATCATAATCAAGAGAAGTATATCCTCAGAGTTGAGGACTCGCCAACCTGCTTTAAGAGAAATTATACTAGCCGTGTGGAGGAGGAGGATGATCAAGTGGAGCTCCGTTCCCTATATGGTAACAATATGCAGGCATAGATTATGCGTTAGTACATTTGAATGCATTAAGTATATAAGACGCAATGCAACAAGAGATAGGCCACATAATTGAAATGCGTAACTAGGCAATAAATGAGCTTTTAGCAATATGGCATGCATGAGTAATGTTTGTAGTAAAACATGCTTGCGTAGAACCTTTTACAAGTGTAGGAAGAGACCATCATTAGTAACCAAGGTGTACCACCTCCTTGGCGAGACGATTGAGGTACAAACCCTTCAACATGGTTGCATGGGCCTACTACCCTCTGAGAGAGGAAATTAAGGTACAAACCCTCCAACATGGTGGAACAGATCTACTACCTCACCAATGAGGCATTTGAGGTACATACCCCCTAAAATGGGAGTTCGGGCCTGCTACCCCCCGAATGAGGCAATTGAGGTACAAACCCCCCAACATGGTTGCACGGGCCTACTAGCTCTTGAGCGAGGTAATGGAGATACAACCCCCCAGACGAGGCATAGCCAACTTGCAACACTACAGATACCATTCATGTAATCAACATATATACACACATCCCTTTGCTCATTATAAAGTTACTTAGCTCGTATACCAAGCATTCGGCTTTCCCTAACTCAAGAAGCATTAACCGGATATGTTATCAAATAGTTGGTGGTGTGCAATACTAGTATAAAACCATACAATTCAAGAGTGAAATCATGCAAGTAACTTGAATGTAAAACTACCCACCAGCACTTGGTAATATCCTCATGCAATATACATCAAAACCCTTCATCAAATCTCAAGATAGATGAAAGATTCATAACTCAAAACATGCTTAAAAAATCAAAATTTTACAAAATCCCAATATAATTCATAGTCAAGTTCATACTAAGTATAAACAATAAGTAAATCAACTTAGAAACATGAGTTTTATGTAAAAAAGAAGCTTGGCCACCATGGGTACAAGCACCCAATGGTTAAAATCCACATACCTTGACTTTGGAGAATTCCTTGATGAATATTTAGATGAAAACATGAAGCTTGATTGAAATCCTTAAGATCCGAAAAGAGATTTGGCACTTGAATTTTGCTTAAAATATTTGTCTAAGTGTTTGAGAGAGTATGGGGGAATGTCTTGTATGATATGAAGGTGAAATATGGCTAAGTATAGGTATTTTTACGCAGGGGAAGACTTAGGCCCAAGATCCAAAAGCCTTGGATCGAACAAAAAAACTAGCGCCAATTTTACACTGGTTCGCCTCGCAGCCGCGTCGCGCAAGGGGTGCGGATCAACCCTGGATAAGGAAATTTTTGGATTTTGGAATTTTGATACGGTTGGTCTAAAATTGGAGTTAGACCCATTTCACACTCAATTTGACCCCCTGAACAAGAATGTGAAGTTGGATATTTGATATCACGCACAGATATTAAGATATATGAAAATTTATAACAAAAAGGCACTTTCGAGGCACATTTTTCGGCACTTTTTAGGGTCTTTTCACTAACTCAACCAATCAGTGGGTAGCCTTTAGAGTTTAAATGGTAAGAGTGGAGAGGGAAAGGCCAAGAGAGCCCAAATTGGAGGTAGGCATCAATATGCCAAGCCCTGGGGTAATGGTGGAGTGACTCGTACTAGATGCCAAAGGTGTGGGAGGAGACATGATGGCATATGTTTGAGGAACACAAGTTCATGCTATGGGTGTGGTAAGATGGGACACAAGATAGTTGATTGTCCATATGCTTGTAAAAGGTGCAAAGATGTTCGACTTCAAGCGAAAGGTTGTCATGTTGATCAAGAGGCTGATGGAGTTGATGAAGGGGTGGCAAAGCCTAGATTCTAAAACTGTGGGAAAGGCGATAGTGGCCCATGTTTGAATAAATAAAATTCTTGCTTTGGTTGTGGTGTATTTGGTCACAAAGTTAGTGGTTGTCCTCATGCTTAACCCAAGGGTAGAGATGTTCGTCCTCAAGGTGGAAGTGCGGGTCCTAAGGGAAGAGGTAGCCAACAAGGTGCTGCTCTATGGCACAATAGCTTTTATACTCTTTAAGGTAGGCAAGGAGGGGATAATGCACCCGATGTTGCTCCTGGTATGTTAAAACTTTATTTGACATTGATGTGTATGCATTGATGGACTAGGTGCCACTATCTCTTTCATTATCCTTTTTGTTGCTAGTGGGGTTCATGTGTGTCCCAAACATTTGTGTGAACATTTGGTGTCTACCCCCATTGATGAGTCTATTGTTGCTAGGAAGATCCATAGGAATTGTTCGGTGGTCATATTGCATAGATCTTGTCTTGTGACTATGTTGAATTAGATATGGAGGATTTTGATGTCATACTTGAGGTGGATTAGTTGGAAGCATAATATGTCTCCATTATTTGTATAACCCGTAGATTTAGATTCCAATTCCCTAATGAGCCCGTTCTCGGGTGGGAAAGTCATGATGCGGTGGTCAAGGGTAGATTCATTACTTGCATTCAACCCCATAAGTTGATTTCAAAGAGGAGTCTCTATCATAATGTGAGGGTTAGGGGTGTTGAGTCCAAAGTCCTTCCTATAGAGTCAGTTTCAACGGTTAATGAGTCTCCCGATATCTTTCCTAGTGAGCTTCCAGTGTCATTTGAGTAAAAGAAGGATAGTTTGCTTAGATTGTGTATTGATTATCGACAACTTATTAAGGTCACCTTAAATAATAAGTACACTCTACCAAGGATTGATGATCTATTTGACCAACTTCGGGAGACTAGTAACTTATCTAAGATTGATCTTCTGTCTGGGTATCACCAAGTGAATATGAGGGAGTGTGATATTGCCAAGACGACCTTTCAGACTAGGTATGGGCATTATGAGTTTATGGTTATGTCTTTTGGGTTGACCAATGTACCGACCATCTTCATGGATTTTATGAATAGGATCTTTAAACACTACATTGATTTGTTTGTGATGGTTTCAATGATGATATCTTTATCTATTCCCATAATGAGGAGGAGCATATGGATCACTTGAGGTGTAGTGTTGCAAACCTTGAGGGAGGAGAAGTTGTATGCAAAGTATGAAAAATGGGAGTTTTGATCGAAAGAGGTTGCCTTTCTAGGTCATGTGCTATTGGGAGATGGTACTAAGGTGGATCCTAAAAAGAAAGAAGTGATTAGCAATTGGCCTAGACCTTTTGATTCCACTGGATATTAGGAGATTCTTGGGCTTAGCAGGTTATTACCATAGGTTTTTGAATGGGTTCTCTTCTATTGCTTCTCCTATGACTAAGTTGACTCAAATAAAGGAAAAATTTGTTTGGACCGATGAGTGTGAAAAGAGTTTCCAAACCTTGAAAGATAAGATTCTCTCCACTCCTATCTTGTATCGAAGGGTTTATAAGGGTCTACTGTGTATTGTGATGCCTCAAGTATTGGCTTGGGTTGTGTATTGATGCAAAATGCTAAGGTAATAGCCATGCTTCTAGACAACCTAAGGTGCATGATAATAATTATCCAACCCATGATCTTGAATTGGCCACCGAGTTATTTGTTTTGAAAATTTGGCATCATTATTTGTATGGAGTACATGGTTATGTGTTTAAAGATCATAAGAGCCTCCAATATGTGTTCACCCATAAAGATCTCAATTATATTTATAATAAGTAATGACTATATTCCTTCTTGACCATAAATAATTTATTAAAAAAATAAAATAAGGATAAAATAATTTACAAGAAAAGAAAGAAAGAAAGAAAGAAAGAAAGAAATATCAAGAAAAAGAAGAAAAGAAAAAACATGAAGAAGGGAAAAAATGAAAGAAAGAAATGAGGAAGAAACAAAAGAAAGAGAATTTTTTTAAAAAAAACAAAAGAAAAATTAAAAAAAAATAGGAGCAAAATAATATAGAAATTATAAGTAAACATTAGGGTAAAAAAGTAAATTTGTTGGTCAAACATAAATGGCTTTTGAGCCAAAAAGAAAAAAGTAGGGGAACCAACTTTTAATTTTTGACCTTTTCTGAGTTATTTTTAACTTATTTAAGTCATTTTAGAATTTGTGAAACACTTACAAAAGTTAAAAAGAGTTTAAAAGCAGGTTTGACCAGCTTTTAAGTTCATTCAAACACGCTCTAATTCTGTACAGCTGAGACCAGTGAACCTTAAGCCCTGATATCACCTTGCCACGACTCAGTCCTAATCATGATGGCGCCTGCTAGATTTCACCTACAAACAATCTAATTACCTAACCCTCAAGGTACTTGTCCTAGCTTTCTAGTCCAAATCATAACCAATATGACAATATATATAACTGAAACGTACCAAGAACCAAGAAGTCAATTATACAAAGCTATAATCTACACAAGGACATATCATATGTATATATCAATAATCACAATAATATACAAATCAGAGTGCCTCTATAAATACATAACACTATTGTACGAGGCCAATGTTTGGATACAAAAGATGGTCATCAACAAGAAGGAGACTGCGAAGAAACCAGATCTACCGGTGCTCAGAAAAAGTCTCCTGAATGCTCCCAAAGTTCCCTAATTTAGCTATCACAGCTCATACCTTGACCAGCACCAAGGGAAGATGCAGAAGTAGGGGTGAGTACCAAAAAAGGCACCCATTAGGCATCATCGATCGATTGAGTGAAACAGTAAACATATAAAGCCCAAATATAAAGAGAACTACACTATGTAGCAAAAAGAACTTAAATCAAGGCATAGGCATGTCTGAAAACCCTCAAACCACCACTGAGCCAACCAAGGAGATGAACAATGATAACTTAACCAACCCAAGTGATGACCACGATAACTTGAATCAACACAAGTGATGAACATCGATAGCACTGACTAAAATTGCATAGGCTAATACCACAAATACCCCCATCTGAGGCATAGTGTTGTACACTGGTGCAAGGCCCTAGTATTTATGCTTGTATGCAACTGGACCCTTATAATCACATAATCTCTCAGAACCATCACAGAATCCTATAGAACCATCATAGAATCCCATAGAACCATTAGTTAGCCTAGCTCTCCACATCATCGGAATAAGGGTCAGTTGTACATGGGTGTAAGGCCCTAGTATCTAAGCATGAACGCACCCTGAGCCCCCATAAGCCCAGAAGGTACACCCATGTACAATCAGGGGGTGAATAGGTGTGTAGATCTAGGGATAATCAATCACGGGCCTCGCCCCAACAATCAAAAGCCAACCGGGTCCTTGACCCTGTGCTAGCACATGGCACTCAATCGATAGTCATCTAACCTAGCCTATGCTCGAGCTATCAGCTAGGGCCAAATGATTTGACACTCAACATAAAAGTGGAACGTATCCCCCGAGGGAGAAAGAATGCCCCTCTCATAAATAATAGTGTCTCATCTCACAATGTCAATCACGGGGCCCATCCCCACAAAATATTAATCATGGGGCCCAAATCTTAGCCGACACTTGATACTCAGAATCGATATCTATCGCCCAGCAGTCAGGCGCAACCACCAAAACTTAAAACTAGAGATATGGGGTGCATAGCCTGTGAGCTTAGATACTTGAGCGTGGCCGCCAATGCTCGAACAGCAATGAGGAACATCATTTAAGACTCAAGGTATCAATGAATCACTCACTTAACCAATCTATACAGATTCGGAAATCCAAAGTTATATCGTACCCAGAGTGAACATAGGCGATGATAATTGCATCATGCCCAAAGTGAACGTAGGCGATGATACTTTTAACCTAGGTATCCCACAGTTAAAAATCAAACCAACATAATCACAATCACCACCTCTCTCAGATATAACAGATACCCCCAGCATCAAATAAAATGAACCAACGCATAACAACTGTGAACAATGCACCTAAGTATAAATGTCATAGATCATTGCAGAATCATGACCAAAGTATATGCCTCACCAAGGCCAAGTATAACATGACCTTTTCAATCATTAGTTCATAGAGTGACGTAGACTATTACGGCAAGTCATAAGTATCCAGGATACGCAAACCCAGCTGAGTCATATCTATACTCGGGTCAATCCATAGTACAATATATAATCAATGACCTATCTCCTGGTCAACATATCACAGTAGAAACAGGCTCTACCCCCTCATATAGGAATGAGTCAAGTTAGAACACATGCTTGCCCCATGGTAATAGCCCATATTCAGCCCTTACTAGGCCCTTTCTCTATGTAAATTAGCTCATAGGGCAGTGTTAATGTAACCTAAGCTAAGGCCTGAGAGACTAGAAAATCAGAAGAATGTTACCTTCCCAGAATCAAATCACAGCCTAGTTGCTATAAAGGTTATTGCCTAAGGCAACCATGTGTCAGCCCACCGAAAATGTACCCCCTCTTAAACAAGATGTCAGTCCTGAGGACTAACCCATGCAACTAGTGTCTTGTCACAGATAGCGCAAAAAGCCTATAGGCTAACATGGTCACACTCCTATCTCTAACCCACCAGTGGCCTAGTGTCAATGCAACTTGCATTATATGTCATAAGGCTCCTTTAGGGGTACAACTATGACCATCCCCAGAATACAGTGTATCTTTCTAGTCACAAATCAGTGGCACAAGTACATAACAGATAACAACAGTATATTGGATTATATAAACCAAGGGCAACACTGAATCATTCTTAAATAGGAAATTCTACGGCAACTACTCAGAAAAGATACAGATAATCACAACCACATCATGCATATTCATACCAACAAGATATAGATACTAGATTCAGCGCATAGGATAGCATGTAATCACATGTCAACCTCAGTAGCTAGTATATTCCAGTAACCTCAGACCACACAGACATACAAGAAAGAGTCAAGCTTAGTGTAAATACCTGTCATATATTCACAGCTCTATCCAACCCCTTTCAGGGCATCTCGTAGTCATATAGTATAAGAATTCAGGTAATATAAAAGCTACGACCAACACAGCCTTTGATACAACAAATATCATCCCATAACAACATATATACAACACACCGATCACATCCATCCATATACAACATATACTCTGCAGCTCAATCCATAAACGGTACATTTCTATGCATTCCAACTCAAATATGCAAATATTTCAGCTCAGTCTAAAAGACTAGCCTACCTGGCATCTGACGACTCTTGCTCTAAGTTAATCTAGCTAAGTTTTCCCTCTCTAAATTGCTTCTCAATGCTACTTAGCTAATAAAACATATGTCATGGGACCATTACGGCTGATTTGGCTATAAAATATCAGGAAACCGGTGAAATTACATCAATTACGACTAAAATGGGAAAAATTGGGGCTCATGCCTAAAATGGCAAACCAATTCTCATAAAATAATCCTCATATCACCCTGAGTCCAGAACCAAAAATTTGTCACCAAACAGAACCTGAAAGACCGAAAAAGGGCCAAAAAATGAAGCTAAAAACTTTATCAGGAAAATAATCTTTTCAAAACATTCTCAGTCAAAAATTCTCAAAAGTCAGACAAAATTAGTGAACACCCAACATACCACAACATTCTGCTCAGAACATAGAACAATTTAGGCACTAATCTCACTTAATTCCATTCAAAAATGACCAAGATATCGCAATGAAAAATTTTCACTCATTCCCGATATATCATATACGAAAAACTAGAAATTTACCTTAAAGTAAGTGTCAAATCCCGAATCTAACTTCGTTCCTTGCGATAATACGAGTCACGTAGCCTTTTGAATCACTCTCGAATGAAAAATGAGCTCGATACCATAGCATGAAGTTGGAGAATATACATATATATAGGTCGATGATATTCCAACACATGGAAGAATTTAACTGCGCCACATGTCAAAACCAAGACCTGCTACCTCGCCTTCTCTCTTTCCATTCATTCTTCAATCTCTTTTTCATCGTTTTGGGCTCGTCCGGACACCGATTTTCATAAATAAACCATGTAACCCTATGAATTTTGACATTTTGGATCTAATTGTGCAATCAGAATTTCCGATGGAGCTTCCTAGGATAAAGTGAGGGTCCCACTTCTTTATACGCAACTTTGGAAATTCCCTGAGGGTCAAATCGCATCCAGACGTCTCCAGTATCAGACGAAGGGTTGTCCTAGACCAAAATTAACGTTCCAGAGCTAACTACACTACCAAATTCTCATCTAGGACATGATTCTCGATGGCATTGACTGGGTTAACTATTCATCGAATAATCCATGATATTATTGCACCAGACACGCTCCTAGCCTAGTTTGGTCGTTCAAGAGCTGATGGAATAGCCATAATTCCATTCCGAGGCCGTTTAGTAGGACTTTACCCGAAAAATTATTTTACGGGTATAACTTCCTAATTAACTCAAAAATCCACATCTCCCAAATAACCTGACCAATAATCACCCCAATAGTCCCAAGGTCACTATACACATACTCAAATCAAATATAATAATAGTAAAACCATAATGACCTAGAGAGTCATTACATAAAATATACAAAATCTGTGATAAATATATACAAAATGAATAGTGAAATTTATACATCATTAAAATAAGCCTACATATTGATCCCCTATTGTTAATGTACGGATACATTAAACTTAATAGAATACATGTCTAATGACCACAGTAATGAACAGGTAAAATTAATATAGGTCCTTAAAAGATTATCAAAAAATAATAAAGCAATGCAACTTCACTGGAAAAGGATGCATTAAATTTCATTGGAAAACACCAGCAAATACAACAACAACAATATACCCAATGAATTTGATTAAAATCGTTAAAACTTGGACTAGTTGCATTAATTGGAATGTTGGTATGTTTTAAGTTATAGATTACAGGAGCAAACCACGAGCTAAAGAATGGAGAAACCTTCTTTTGAGGTAGCTTTTACGAGTAGGCCTATGAGCCGTAGTCTTCACTATGACTCATAGTCATGTTTCGTAGAAGGAAACAGTGAGAATCTGAATGGTGGCACATACACTACGAGACCACCTTACAATTCGTAGGACCCCCTACGAGTCGTAAGAGAGGTTCGTAGTGCCTAGGTATGATTTAAAATTTTTTTAATTGTTAGGCCTTCTACGAGATCAGGACCTATGAGTCGTAAGACATCATATGACTCATAGTCGGGGTCTCGTATGCCCAATTGGTAGAATTTCAAAGGATGAAACGGAGTGAATATGAAGAGATTCGTATCTTTTGGATGTTCATACCCCTTCACGTTACATCCCCTTTTATTCTATAACTACCCTCCAACATTTCTTGTCATTATTTCATTTTCATATGCTTTTTCACCCACAAAATAAATTCCCCAACAAAGGAAGTGTGCACCAAGAACTCCGCTTACTCTTTTTCATCATTCATACATCCGTCTGGTAAGTTTTCGTGGTTAAATTTGGTTCATCTTTAAATGCAATCTAGCCTGATGAATGCATGGATGAATGTTCTAGTAGAATTGTCTTGAGAAACTTATCATGTTAGTGAGAAGATTGTGAAATAGAAGTACTTGAATTCTTGTAAAAGGTTGAGTATTGGGTTCTATCCTTGTTTGGGATTATGATGATCTTGTGCTTGCTTCATGTTTTGTTAGTCATTTTCATTTGAAGATCATGTGGGGGTGAAATTATGGGTTAAGGGGTGTTACCTTTGTTTGCTTTTAAAAGGAGTGATGACATTGGTAATTCTGAAAGGATTTAGAAATGTTAGGGATTAATTACTACCTTGTTTGTGATGACGAGTTATGAAGAATGCTTAGAGTTGTTGCTTAAGTAGTCCATGCTCTTTTGTGTTTTTAAATTTCCGTGCTTGCTTACTTTAATTTTGGTCTTGATGGAAAAGTAGAGACGCCTGAGATGTTCTTTGTTTTCTGCTACGAGGACTCACTATGAGTCGTAGTTTGACTTACGAATCGTAGTGACCCCTTGTAGAAGGCAACAGTAATTTAGGGTGCCTTATCATTTCCATATGAAAAATACCTACGACTCATAGCCCTTGTTACGAGTCATATGGTGATCTTGTGACCCTTCTCAGAATTCTTTGAACTGCCTCTGAACTAGGATACGAGCTAAGACTATGACTCGTAGGTAACCCTATGAGTCGTGCCACCACCTTGTAGCAGATTCCAGAATGTTTTTTATCTTTCATATTGGTTCTACGATGCAGAAGTACTACTTGAAGGTCACTCTACGAGTCATACCTTCATCTCATTTCTACAGCATTGTGCCTGGTTCGGTTTGTTTTTACTTTAGTCCTTGTAATGTTCCTAAGTAGTTATTTCATTTGTTACTTGTTAGTTGACATACGACATCTTGGCACTTATGCTCTGACATGCTTGTAGAGAGAATGACTTCAAGAGGACGATGGGGTGTTGCTTCTGTTACAGGCCATCGCCTAACAGATGAGCCCTCTGAGGACAAGCAATCTACTGAAGAGATGCACAGGCACCTTAACCCAACCAGAGTACCAATGGAAGTGGACAGCCCATCCCAGTCTGATGTGGAGGATGAGGAAACTGAGTCAGATGATGATGACTCCACTCTGGATGTTGTTTCTCTTGAGATGACTCAAGCTCAAGAAGAAGAGGATGTTCCTACACAGCTAGCTAATTTTACTTACGCCACCACCTCTACCAATCCTCAAACACAAGGTGCTATGTCCCTGGAATGAAAGAAATTTATAATAAGGGGCTGGAACCCAAAAGTCAAGGGCGATCTATACCGCCAATTCATGAAGAAGTAAGGAAAAATGCAGGCCTGAGTAGTGTGCCAAGATTTGAAGATGATATTGAGCGCCATGGGTTAGGATGGTTATCAGAGGTATTGGGAAAGTATGCAACTTACCTGGTTAGACAATTCTACGTGTCCTACTATGCCACCGTGCATGACAATCTTCCGATGCTCATGAAACCCATTGATGCTCCACGATTAAGTGAGCTTCTGGTATGGGTGAAGTTGTCGACATATTAGAAGAGACCATTCGAAGGGTACAGGCCTAATTATAGAGCTTCACACTCCACAATAGGATATGATCACAAGATGGCAGTTTTGAAGAAAATGGTTAACCGAAATGATGCTGAGTGTAAAACAAACTTATTGAGGTGGATAGCAAGCCAGATCTGTAAGGATAGTAATGAGCCTATATGGGTTACTGACCATACAAAGCATGTCTTGAAGGCTCATCTCTCATTCAGGGCTAAGTTCTAGTGGTCTGTTATTCGTTGGTGCATTATGCCCACATTTATCGACAATAGAATCACATTAGAAAGGATAGTGTTACTAGCTAGCATCCTAGCAGGATATGAGATTGACTGGACCCGAGTCATAGCAGAACAAATCCACGAGTCTGCGGTGCCCATTCATCAAACATTGTCATTTCCTACATTGATTCATAAGTAATGCATGGACGCTGGTGTGCAGGTTTCTCCCCCACTTTGATCCTCATATGGAGGCGGCGCGTACGATGGTCCCCATCCTAATCAAGGTAGATGAAAACCCAATAGCCCTGCAGAGAGATATTCCACCTCCTATGCCAGAACCATTTCCAATGGAGCCTCAGACTCAGGGTTCAGCACCTGCTGGTACCGACACCACTCCAGCTACTATGGAAGTTTATCCAGCTGTCATGATCAATTCTACACCATCCACCAGCACTCTAGCACCAGCAGTTGCCTTGCAGGTTGACTATATTTTCTCTGTTATTACTTTTTAGGCTTACTGAAAAGGGTGGATGTAGCAAAGGGCAGACTCTGTTAGCTGTTAGTTCGGGTTCCTCCTTTGATTGATCAGACCATCAGAGATGCTGAGGAGCGGATGCGGGTACACACCAAGATTTAGTTGATGATAGAGTTCGAGTGGTGGATGCCCGTGTCGATGCGTTCGAGGCTATAGTGCAGAAGAGGCTTGAGGGTGCTAGGCCTGCCAACACTAGTAAGGTGATTGAGGAGTTGGTGAAGTTCAAGGACGACTTGCTACAGTCGTTGGCAGCCCCTGCTCCAGTCCCAAAGGTGACCCCAGCGAGTGATGATGCCTTTCCTTGGCTAACTGACCATCCGGACACCCACGGGAAGATGCCCCTTGAGCACGATAATCCAGAGCCAACCCCGAAGAGGCTGAGACCCGATGATGATGAGACCATACCTAAGGAGGTGCTGGAGGAGTCACGACGACTAGCGGCTATTCAGATGGAGAGAGAGGAGCAGGCAGCCAAGGAGGAAAGCCAGACACTGGACCTCATTGATCAGCCATAAATCGGTGCATGAGCACTAAGATGTTTGATCTTTCTTGACCCCATCTCTTACTTTGATATTTGGATACTTAGTTCCTATTTTCAAACAATTTTTAATTTTCTGTTGGTTTTTAAATTTTTTTTTTGGATGATGCTTTTATGTTTTGTTTTGGGTGTTGTTTTTAAGTTTAACTATTAGTTTTGAATGTATATGTCCTCGTTATGTTCTGTTATTCTTGTTTTAACTTGTTTTCCTACTTTGAGGACAAAGTATTCTATTGTTGGTGGGGTGGTGGAAGTTACGGATTAAGGTGAAGTCTGAGTAGCCTCAAATCCATAATTTCTCCTATTTTTGTCCCAAGGTTTTCTTGCTGTGATTCTTTTTCCTTGTGGATGTTTAAACTTTTGTTGAAACAACATGTTTTAGGATATGTAGATAAATTGTGAATGCATAGCAATGTCACTTATTGGCATATATATAATTCTTTAATGTTTTTTAAGTTTTGATAAAAATTGGATACCCTAAAAAAAAATTTTTTTGGATTATGATTAGTGGGGAACTTGTACATTTTGAGTGTTTAGTAATGATTGTTTTGATATTGTGAGGGTAAGCTGAGTCTTGAAGCGTGACCTGTGAGTCTATACTTGATTGTGAGTGCAATGCCATGTGTGTTTTGAGCTTACTTTGATGCATTCATGTATTATGTATGGACTTAGAACTTGCCCTCATACTCTAAGCTTGGTGAAGTGGCTTAGTTGATTTGGAAGTGATCTTAGGTCTTTGTTTTGATAGGAAGCCAACTTTTTCCTAAATTTCCTACCAAATGATCCAGAGAATCCCTTGTTTTGAATGTTTGAGCTTCTCATGTACTCATTCTTCCTTGACACGTTGCTGACTTAAACTTATTTGATGAAATACCCTGATCTTAGCCCTGATCTATCCTTGAACATATGAACCTTTATTGAGGCTAAAAGCCTAAGTTGGGTCTGGCTGCATTGGTGGCCCTCGTTTGAGCTATGGATATTGTGTACTTCACCTTAGGCTAAAAGCCTAAGTTGAGGGTGGTCCTTATTGTGGTAAAGTAACTAAATGAGGTGGTTAGTTTGGGTGAAAAGAAAGAAAATAATTAATCATGAGCCGGGTGAAGAAAAGAAAGAAAAAGGGTGCCTTGATCTGAAAAGATATGCAAAAATGAGTTTGAAATTGAGGTATAGCTGAAAAAGTGAAAGAAAAGCCCGAAAAAAGCTTGAAATGGGGGAATAAAGGAGGAATTAGTGAAGTTGGATGGGTTGTGAAGGTAAAAGTGTTGGTAAGCATGGTTCAAGGATAGTTTTTAGTCACTAAATGCCTAAAATTCCATTCCAAAGCACCCTGAACCTATGTTACAACCTCTTAAGTCCTAAAGTGATCCAAATCCACTTTGTCACCAAGTCGAAAGATGAGTACAGGGTCAAGCTTATGGTGTCAGTCATTGTGCATGGATTTAAATTGTGAGAGTGAGAATGTTTCCTCAGTCTCTGATCCTGAATGCTTTTGAGTAGGTGTATGGCACTTCTTTCTAGTGAGGGAATTTGCACTACTTGATTAGCAGATGACTGTACCAGTGATTGTGGAAGGTTGATGCCCCTTAGCTTATCACAGTTGAATTTCTAGGTATCTCATTGTGTCCTTGTCTAGCTAAATAGACTTGAAATCCTGTTTTGAAAAGGATCGCGAGTACCTAAACCTGAGAAGTGATCTACATGCCAATGGGATAGTTGTTATATATTTCTCTTTGTCTATGTAGATCAAATTGTCGCTTGAGGACAAACAACAATTCTAAGTTGAGTGTGTTGATTTGCTGTCAAAATATAGCACATTTGATGCCTAAAACAAGGGATTTTGTGAGTTCTTAAAGTGACTTTTTATAGTTTTTATGTGTTTTTGTGTTGATATTGCAGAAAAATTAGGTTGGCATGATTTGGAAGAAAAGTTGCAGAGTTATTGAAGCATAGGCCATACGAATCATCCTACAAGTTGTAGCCCAAGCTACCAGTCTTAGGACGTGTCGTAGCAGGAAACAGAGACCAAAAGTTCAGAAATCTACCAAGTGAGGGTCACTCCTACGAGGCCACCCTACAAGTCGTATGTCATACGACGAATCGTATAGGTGGGATCATAACAATAATTAGAGAGCCAAAATGTTAGACCAAGAAGATGAAGACCAAGGCTACGAGACCAGCATATGATTCATAGTCCAACCTACAACTCGTACTAGTAGGTCATACCAGCAAGGTTCAAAATGCCAAGACCCTGATACGAACCCCTACTACGACTCGTAGGCCACCCTACGAGTCGGATCTGTGAGACGTCCCAGATGCCAGCTATCTTTTCTGCATTATTTTTAGGGTTATAACTTGTACATTATAAATAGTTTCAGTAGGGTTTCATATTAGGGGAGTTGATACTTGTGAATTTTTTTAGTCTTGTTCTTGAGCTCTAAAATATTCTTGAGAGAATATTTTTAGGGTTCCAATCTTTGATTGGTATTTTCTCTTTGAAAACCCATTTTTGGGAAATTGCAAATCTTGAGCTACACACTTGGGGATTTATCAAGCTTGTAGGTTTGCAATTTAGGTGTCTTCACTTTCATTGGAGTTGGTAAAATTCTCAACTATGCTTTTTACTTGCATTTTTGTATGTTTTGTCTTAGCCATGAGTAGCTAAGCACCCACAACTTGGGGTTGTGGGAATCATGGGTGGTTTACATGAAATAACCTAGGTATTGTGCATTTATATGATCAGGGTTTTGCAAGTATTATCTATTTCCCTTCGTTATTTACATTGTTTGGTGGTGGACAACACCAAATCCTACCTACTATCATGATCCCGACCAAGGTAGTGGCGAATAGGAAAAGAGAAGCAGATAACAAGATTCTGTAGATGTGTTCCCATCTAATCGACCAAACCTGACCAGGGAGAGGTTGACAGGGACAATAGGTAATGGTTAGTTGGCATGCCATGGTAGCCGACCAAGCGCCATGGTGAAATTCAACTTTCACCTTCACAAAAGGGATGGAAGAACCCAAGTTACCATTCTGCATGCGATTCACCAATTGTAGTTATGTTATCTAGGGAATTTGGGTCGACAAACCATGGGGAACACAATCCCCAAGTTGTTCCCAAATTTGAATGTTTTCTGGCTTTTTAATTAGTGTTTATTTTATCTTTGCTTTTGAATCACAAACTCCTACCCCCCCCCCCACATCTAGAGATTATAGTTATAGATATTAGAGATGACTAGTGGTGAATTCTCGTAGTAAAGCCTTGTATTCCCAGTGGATTAGATCCTAACCTTGGTTAGGTTAATTATTGATAGCGATCGTTTTCATATTGGAGCGTGACCATCATCAGCAGGCTAATCGTTGAGGCTCACAGATTTTCAGACAGAGACTTGGTGAGTCCTCCCTTGCTTTCGGGGGACATGTTTATCTTTTCATTTACTCTTGATTATTTCATTAGACTGTGGTAGTCATGGCCTGTCATGGTACCTTCTTAGAGGATAGTTATAGAGGCTGCATAGACATAGATAGTTGATTGTTGATGTCGAGATTGATTATTTCCCATTTCTTTTCTATTGAGATACTTCTTTCATACTTTATATGATAGTGATTGTGATAGCCCACTGATAGTCTATTATTCTCTTTATATCTTCCCCATATGAGTTGATTGAACGAATAAAACAAAACTAGGTGGTTCACTGGGGGCTAGAAATAGCCTCTGAGTGCTACGTCTAGGGTACCCTCTAGGAGCATGACAAGAGGTGTTAGGCCATCTAGAATCATTTCAAGTCCTTATACATCGGCTAGTAAGAGGATGAGAAGGCAAATTTCAAAGGCACTTGAGAATGCCAGAGGAAGGAGAGGAAGGAGGGATAGGTCTCCTCCTATTAAGGTGATCGAGCGACAAACAGTGAATATCTACAAGCATGCAAAGAGTGACTTACACAAGAAAATCAAAAATATCTTGAAGACTAAAGATCGGAGGAAAAAGGCCTACACAATGCATGAATTTAATTATGAAGACTTTGAGATTATGAACAACATGCAAAGGTGGTGGGAAAGTCGGGTAAGTTCTAATAATTTTAATTTTAATTTATTGTTATGTTGTGTCAGCAGATGCAACACTTATTGTACTAGTTGCAGTAGATGCAATAATCATCTTAAGTTGTCTCATTAATTCTTTTATTATTGCAACATATAGATGAAATATTATGCTTGATGCATAAAAGGCACATTGAATTGCCCCAACCCTATGATCCAAGAGATATAATTCTTGATGTTGATTTTTGTGTTACTTCAAGAATGTGTATGAAACATTGACCTGAAGGAGTTTGGCACCAGTCAGTGTCTCTTTGAAGGATCTGATTGACACATATGAGTTTAATGATTATTTTTGGATTATTGCAAAGGGAGGTGTGGTACTAAGAGACTTTTTATTGTCTTGAATCTTTAATCAAAGCATTTTATTGCACTTGAAATTCTCCTCGAGGAAGGAAAGATTAATATGTATAATTACAGTGGGCCTATTTATTCCGATGAGGATTTCATAGCAGTCATGATGCCGATAGTAGAGTTGCTTTGGAGATTCTTGAAGAACAGTAAAATGTTTGACCACTTGCTTGAGAAACTCTTGAATAAAGAATGGGACTTCGAGAGGTTGATTGATACTCAAAAGAATGAGTCAGTTGTAGCTTGTGGTTCGTATTCACTTGGTATATTGAGCACCTGATTACCAACACTCCTATGACACTTATGAATGATAACACAGTTAGCAGGATACGGCACAGGTGGATGGAAGGCATACTTAGTGTTCATGTTTGTTGGTTATTTATGACTTTAGATAATATTTAATGTATATGTTGGATTGACATACAATATTTTCCTTTTATATCTTTTGGTTTCAATGGTTATATTATAAAGATGGTGTTGAACATTCGTATTTATTAAGTGGTTCTCTTGTCAAGAAATGTTGGAGTATAGTAGAGACTTTTTCAATAATTGCTTCTTTTGCTAAAAAATATTAACAAGTAGGTAGGTTGTTTTGGCAACTGCTAAAAGAATCTAAGTATATTGTTGGATTTAGTAATTGTTGAAATTGCTGAAACAATTTTCTCAACAATTGTTAAATCAGATAAATCACATGCTAAGAATTTTCTTAACAATTTCAGCAATTACTAAATCAGACAACATACTTGTTAAAATATTTTCTCAACAATTTCAACAATTACTAAATCAGACACTCAATTGTTAAAGTAATTCTCAACAATTGTTAAATCAGACAACCCACTTGCTAAAATTTTTTCTCAACAACTTCAACAATTGTTAAATCAGACACTCTCTTGCTAATAATTTTCTCAACAACTTCAACAATTGTTAAATCAGCCAACTCATTTGCTACAAAATTTCTCAACAATTTCAGTAATTGTTAAATCATACCTCTTACTTGCTAAAGAATTTTTTCAACAATTGTTGAAGTTGTTGTGATATGTTGAGAATTTTTTTCGGCATGTTAAACAATTATAGAGAAATGTTTTAAAAAATTATTGAATAATTTGATTGTTAATAATTATATAAATCATATTAATTGATAAATAAAGTAATTTATACGTATTATAGTACTTAGACTTGAGCTAACTGGTGATTTCATGCAATTACATGGTAGTTTGTTCATAATGTATAATTAATCGAGTAATTGAATGTGTTATAAACCTTAATCGAGCAATTTGATTGTTAATTGATTATATAAATCATATTAATTGATAAATAAAGTAATGTATACGTATTATAGTACTTAGACTTGACTTTATTGGTGATTTCATGCAATTACATGGTAATTTATTCATAACATACAATCAATCGAGTAATTGAACATGTGATCAACCTCAATCGAGTAATTTGATTGTTAATTGATTATATAAATCACATTAATTGATAAATAAAGTAATTTATATGTATTATAGTACTTAGACTTGACTTATTGGCGATTTAGTGTAACTACATGATAATTTGTTCATAACGGGAAATCAATCTAGTAATTGAACGTGTGATCAACTTTAATCAAGCAATTTGATTGTTATTTGATTATATAAATCATATTAGTTGATAAATAAAGTAATTTATACATATTGCAGTACTTAACTTTATTGGCAAAAATATTTCTGTACAACTTCAACAAATGCTAAATCAGACACTCACTTGCTAAAATATTTCTCAACAATTTCAACAATTATTAAATCAAACAACTCACTTGCTAAATTTTTTTCTCAACAACTTCAACAATTATTAAATCAGACAACCCACTTGCTAAAAATTTCTCTCAACAACCTCAACAATTGTTAAATCAGACAACCCACTTGCTAAAATTTTTTCTCAACAATTGCTAAATTAGTTAACTCACTTGATAATGAATTTTCTCAACAATTTCAATAATTGTTGAAGCTACTATGACATGCTAAGAAAATTTTCTCAACAATTTAAATAATTGTTGCAGCAACTAACATTAATTCTGCCAATTTCTTTCTTGAGAACTGAAGCATTCACCAACAATATTTGTTCAACATCATTATTAAAAAAGTTTAAGAAACATTTACAAACAACAAATAGTAATCAAAATCTACACCTGCGGAGCACTTTGCTCCGAGTATGTTTTTTTTTATGTCCACTCCTTTTGCATATAGAACATTTATTTTTCTTTATTAGAAATGATTCTCCGATTCCTTTTCGTCTCTTCTTAGCCCTTTTTCCTACCTTGTCTGGCTCAACATGCGGAGAATGTATTTCTCTCTCTAAAAATTCCTAGGAATTTTCCATGTATCTTCGAGTGGTACAGGTTTAATTTCTTCTAAGTATGCAAAACGATACGTCTCTACCTTGTAATACGAAGATGAGTATTCATAAATGCGCCTTCCATAATCATCACCATATTGACATCGGAGCGCCATATCATATGGACATGGTATTTTTGTCAAGGTCAAAGACACTACAGGTGCAAAATTTATATTTCAAATTAACCATTGCAACTGCATTGTGACAAGTGACAAGATACTCGTAGTTGGCAGTTTGATGAACCAATACCTTATTCCCAAAATTGATATTTTTAGTGATTTTTTTGTTCTTTGGAATAAAGATGGTTGATGCATTGATGAACATATTGTGTCTTTCATGAAACTTTTCTCCATATATCTGTTTTATTTTAATAATGAGTGAAACAATACCAAAAGGTACTCGAAAATATGTCTAGGATATATCTCAAAATCCACGCGTGATATCGAAAATTCAACTGCATATTCTTGTTCACGGGAAAAACTTGAGTGTGAAATGAGTCTAACCCCGATTTTAGAGTGAACGAATCACAATTTCAATTTTTCAAGTGCACAATTTTTAGTGAAGATTAAATCTTCCAATACGTGAAGATACATATACTTAGAAACCTTCATATCATACAAGACTTTTGCCAAAACCTCTCTAACACTTAGACAAATATTTTACCCATTTCAAGTGTCCCAAACTAACTTCCAGATCTCGGTAAAACTCATTCACGCTTCTAGATCTCATTCAAATCTAAGTCAAGCTTATTTATATTGTTTAATACCATTACGGGTCCCCTACATCAAGCCAAGCTTGAAGGAATCTCTGTTGGCTAAGTTTTACATAAGTACCGATAGGTGGGTCAATCTTTAAGGGGCATATCTCTTAGCATACAAAGAACTAGGTGTCCCATGACCTACCAAATTAAAGCTCTTTGAATTATCATTCCAATGCACTCGGTTTTACCTTATTTAGAGTTTGGATGAAGACGTTATGCCCATTTTTGTAGAACTCGTATCTGTAGGGGTATATACGGGTTTTTGCCAAATTTCGTTTCATTAATGGCATTCTATAAATCTAGTCATTTCTATTGGTCTTTTGGCGATTTTTATGCTATCCTAACACTTCCTAAAGACCTAAACCCTATTCCTAAAGATCAGTTCACTCCTCCCAATTGTAATACACTCTCAAATTCTCCCAAGAGCCTCCATCAAAATCCCAATACAAATTCAAAAAAACTCAAGAACTAGTTGTGGATTTCAATACCCCATTCCAAGCTTCAAGTCTTTATCAACTCAATTTCAAGAAATGCAAGGTTTAAGGTATGTGAGTTTCATTCATGGTAACCTTTCACCCATGAAGCTCAATTTTCCATTTCTATGAAAATTACACATTTCTAAGTTGTGTTGCATATGGGTACTATTTATTGGAGATTATGATCATATACTATAATGGGATTTTATGAAAGTTTGGTTGAAAATACATTATTACTTATTTCTAAGTCTATACCATGAGATGATTTACCTATGATGATTATGCATGTTTTAAGCTTTAGAACCATGATCTTTCTTGGGATTTGATAAGGGATTTCAATGTATTTTGCAAGATGGTATTACCAAGTATTGGTGGGATATCTTACTTCAAGACTTTTAGCAAGATTTCATTCTTTAATTGCATGATTTTACACTAGCCTTACACACCCACCATATGTTTGATAAATATCCTGATTATGTATCTTGAGTTGTTGAAGGTCTAGAGCATGGTATATGAGTTAAATGACTTTATAATTATGAAAGTATGGTACTCATATGTTGAATTCATGGAAAGTATCTATAATGATGGAAGTTAACTGAATTGAGGCGTTGGTACCTCATTAACCGAATTGAGGGGTTGGTACCTCATTAACCGAATTGAGGGGTTGGTACCTCATTAACCGAATTAATGGATTGGTACCTCATTAACCAAATTGAGGGATTGGTACATCATTAACCGAATTGAGATATTGGTACCTCATTAACAGAATTGAGGGGTTGGTATCTCATTAACCGAATTGAGAGGTTGGTACTTCAATCACCTAAATAGTGGGTGGTACACTCGATAACCAAGTTGAGGGGTTGGTACCTCAAACACCTAGGATAGGAGGTCATAAACCCATTATCCAAATGATGGTCTCTTTTTACGCATGTAATATGTTCTATATAAGCATGTTTTACTTCAAGTATGATTCATACATGTCATATTGTTAGTATGTTATTCATTGCTCATGATTATGCATTTTGCCTATCATGCCTATCTCTTGTCGCATTGCATCCTACATACTTAGTACATTCAAATGTACTAACATATACTCTACGCCTACATGATGTTACCACGTAGGAACCAGAGCTCCATTTGGTCATCACCCTCCTACACTTGGCTAGTATGAATTCTCTCAAGCTAGTTGGTGAGTCCTTCATTCCGGGGACAATGTCTATGTTATTATACTATGTATTAAGACTCTTTTTCTTTATGGTATGTTGTCACTATGAGGGTGAGCCTCATTGCTTGTCTTGGCCCCCGCTGAGTTCTATGTTTAGAGGTGTTGTTGGACAAGATATGTGTTGATGCTATGAGCTTTGACTCTCTTGACTCTACGATGTTTTATGCTATGAAAGATGTCCCTTAGCTCCTGTTATCCCTATTTACAATCTTTTATTGATATTTTATTGCTTCCATGACTAAGGATGTGTAAAGATATGTTAAGAGGCTTGCTTGGGGTCCCTTCGGGTTCCCCATGCACTGTGCCACATCTAGGCCCTGACAAACTTGGTATCATGATACTAAGTTGTTATGTCCTTGGCGTCCAACACACCACATTGATTAGAGTCTTGTTCATGGTTGTGTTGTGTACCACAACTATAAGCAAGAGACTATGAGACATTTTAGGAAATGTTTCCCTTCTTCATGGTCAATGTCATGCTTGAGGTAAGGTTATTCCTCCCTAATGATTGTTCTTTTATATGCTAGATTATTCCTAACGCAAGAGAAATAAGAGTCTGCTCTCCCAAAGGACAACCAACTCAAATTTCGAGATGCTTTTACCATGTAAGCTCATGTCGTGGCCAATCAAATCAACCAAGTAGGCCCAAGCTCCTCATGTTCCTACAGGGAATCTTGAGTGAGGGACTTCATGAGGATGAACCCACTGGAGTTCTATGGGTCTAAGATGTATGAGGACCCATAAGAATTCATTGATGAGGTTTACAAGGTGTTCTCCATAATGGATGTGAGGTCGGAAAAAAAGGCAAAGTTGGCGGCTTACCAACTCAAGGGGGTGGCTCAAATATGGTATGCTCAACGGAAAGAGGAGAAGGGAAACAATAATATAGTTCTATGGGTAGAATTTAAGGTAACCTTTCTTAATCAGTTCTTCCCTCTTGAGCTTAGGGAGGCCAAGTTGGTGGAGTTAATGAATTTAAAGCAAGATTCTATGAGTGTGAGGAAGTATGCCCTCATGTTTAACCAACTCTCAAAATATTCTCCCCAATTGGTAGCCGATCCAAGGTCTAGGATGAATAAGTTTGTAACGGGTGTATCTGACTTGGTGAGTGAGGAGTGTTGGTCTACTATGTTGATTAGACACATGGATTTGTGTCGCTTGATGACTTATGCCGAACAAATGGAGGAGGAAAAGATAAGGAACAGAAAGGGTAAAAAGTCCAAGAGAGCCCGTTATGAAGGAAAGTTCCAAAGTCTCAAAGATAGAGGTGATGCTATGTGTCCAACATGTGGTAACCATGTTTGAAGGACACCAACGCTTGTTTCCACTGTGGTAAAGAGGGGCATAAGAGGAAAGATTGTCCTCATAACCAAGGTAAGGGTGAAGATGTTCGTCCTCAAGGTGGTGCCCCAAGGCACAATTGGTTGCTCTTCAAAGAAGGCAAAGAGGGGATGAGGTGCCCGATGATACTACCGGTAAGTTATAGGTTTCCCTTGATTTTATTGTGCATGCTTTGATGGTTATAGGAGTCGCTATTTCCTTCATTATTCTTTTTATTGCTAGTAAGATTTGGTTATGTGAATCTATTGGTGCTAGAAAAGCTTAAAGGGTTGCTCTATGTTCTTATTGCATAAAGTCTTGTCTTGTGATCTTGATTGAATTTGGTTTGATGGATTGGAGGTCTTGAGGTGGTTTGTCTACATGCATATCATGCTTCTAATGAGTGTAGGACCCTGTAAGATTATAATATGATAGCTAAGGATAGACGATCTATTTGGTCAACTACAATGGGCTAGTTACTTCTCTACGATTGATTTGTGGTTCAGATTTTGTTCCCAAGTGAAGGTGAGGGTAGGTGATGTCCTTAGGTGTTCTTTCGGGATAGGAGTGAGAATTTGAGTATTGGTGGAGTTATTTGGTTGTTTTATGCACCGGCTATGTTTATGGATTTCATGAATAGGGTCTTAAAACCCTACCTTGATGTGTTTGAGGTGGCCTCTAGTGGTGGAGCATTGATTTATTTTGAGCTTGTGAATCCTTTTGGGGGTAGTGTTTCAAGTCTTGGGAGATGATAGGTAGTTTGCTAAATATGATAGGTGTGAGTTGAGGAGAACAAGAAGGTGGTTAGAACTCTTTAACGATTACAATATGAGTGTGCATTATTTTTTTCCGGTAAGGCTAATGTTATGGTTGGTGCTCTAAGTGTCCTAGCTCAGGTTGATGATGGGGGCATAGAGGTGGCTAAGGAGGTCCATTGGTTGGTTAGATTGGGGGTTGGATTGGAAGAGGTTGATAATAGTGGTGGTGTTGTTGTTGATGGTTCAAAATCATTTTTTGGCTAAGGAGGTCTAATTTAGACAAGGCCTTGATTCCACCTTATTAGAGTTGGAAGTTTTGGGTGAAAGGATGGTATAATAGAGGTTGTCTCCCAAGGGGAAGATGGTGATTTATGTTACCAAGTGGACTACGTGTGTTTAAGGTTGATATTTGGGTCAAGTTTGTAGGTCCTTATAGGGTTTGGTGGAGAATTGGTAAGGTTTTATAAGGTTTAGAATTACCTGGGATATGGATATGGGTCATCCGGTTCTTCATGCTTCTAGGTTGGGGGGATGTGCTGGTGACTCTAATGCTATAGAACTCTTTGAAGTTGTGGGTGTTGTGGAGGATGAGTCGGCTTAGGAGAGGGTCGTGGTGGAGGCATTAGATGAAAGGGTAGAAAAGTTGATTAGTAAGGATATGGTGTTCGTCGAGGCCTTTTGGAGAATTTGTCTAGTTGAAAGTGTCTATCGGGGAGCCATAGCGGGCATGCAGAAGTGATATCCGTACCTCTTTCGTTCTATTCAAGATTACGATAACACATTAAGTCCTTTTTTATGATTTCAAGTCTTATGTTTCAACCCCTATGTCATTGCATGCATTCATGTCCACGTTGACAAGTTCATGATGATTTTAACACTTATGTTGAGATTTTTGAAAATGGTGTTTAAGTGTATTATTGCATTCTTGTTGGGGCTGATCTCTTCATGATTACTCTTCTCATATACGTCTCTTTAACATTTGGGGACGAATGTTTCTAGGGGGAAGATATTGAAATGACCCCAAAAAGTGTCGGAAAATATGCCTCGAAAATGCCCGAAATCATATTTTTCATATATCTCAAATTCCATGACATCAAAAATCTGAATTCATATTCTTGTTTAGGGGGTAAAATTGAGTGGGCAATGGGTCTAACCCCGATTTTAGAGCGAATGAATCACAATTCCAATTTTCCAAGTGAGCAATTTCCATTAACTGGGGAACGCCGGTGTGTATTTGTGCGCATTTTTATTATTTCGGTCCAAGGCTTTTGGGTATTGGGACTAAGCCTTCCCATAAGAGAAAATACCTATACTTAGTCATATTTCACCTTCATATCATACAAGACTTTCCCCAAAACCCTCTCTAACACTTAGACAAATATTGCACCCAATTCAAGTGTCCCAAACTCACTTACGGATCTCGACAAAACTTATTCAAACTTCAAGCTCTTATTCATATATAATTAAAGCGTATTTATGTCATTAAAGACCATCATGGGTCCCTTACATCAAGCCAAGTTAGAAGGAATTTCCATTGGCTAAGTTTTGCACAAGTACCAACAGGTGGGTCAATTTTAAAGGGGCATATCTCTTAGCACACGAAGAATTGGGTGTCCCACGACCTACCAAATTAAATATCTTTGAATAGATTTTCAATGCAATTGGTCTCACCTTATTTAGAGTTCGGATGAACAAGTTATGCCCATTTTTGGAGAACTCGTATGTGCAGGGGTATATACGAGTTTTTGCTAAATTCCGTTTCATTAATGGCATTCTGTAAATCTAGTCATTTCTATTGGTCTTTTGGGGATTCCTATGCTATCTTAACACTTGCTAAAGACCTAAACCCTATTCCTAAAGATCAATTCACTCCTCCCAATTGGAATACACTCTCAAATTCTCCCAAGAGCCTCCATCAAAATCCCAATACAAATTCAAGGAAACTCAAGAACTAGTTGTGGATTTCAAGACTCCATTCCAAGCTTCAAGTCTTTCTCAACTCAATTTCAAGAAAATTCAACGTCTAAGGTATGTGGGTTTTATTCATGGGTACCTTTCACCCATGAAACCCAATCTTCCATTTTTATGAAAATTACATGTTTTCAAGTTGTATTGCTTATGGGTATTATTCATTAGAGATTATGATCATGTACTATATTGGGGTTATATGAAATTTTAGTTGAAAATACATAATTATTCATTTTTAAGTCTATACCATGAGATGATTTACCTATGATGATTATGCATGTTTTAATCTTTAGAACCGTGATCTCTCTTGGGATTTGATGAGGGGTTTCAATGTATTTTGCAAGATGGTATTACCAAGTATTGGTGGGTTTTTTTACTTCAAGATTTCTTGCATGATTTCACTCTTTAATTGCATGGTTTAACACTAGCATTACACACCCGCCAAGTATTTTATTAAATGTCAGAATTATGTATCTAGAGTTGTTGAAGGTCTAGAGCATGGTATATGAGTTGAATGACTTTATGATAATCAAGTTATGGTATTCATGTATTGATTTCATGGAAAGTATCTATAGTGATGGAAGTTAATCGAATTGAGGGGTTGGTACCTTAATAACTAAATTGAGGGGTTGGTACCTCATTAATCGAATTGAGGGGTTGGTACCACATTAATCGAATCAAGGGGTTGATACCTCATTAACCGAAGTGAGGGGTTGGTACCTCATTACCCGAATTGAGGGGTTGGTATACTTCAATCACCTAGATAGGGGGTGGTATATTCGATTATCAAGTTGAGGGGTTGCTACCTCAAGCACCTAGCATGGGAGGTAATAAACCCATTTTCCAAATGATAGTCTCTTTTTATGCATGTAATATTTTCTATATAAGCATGTTTTACTTCAAGTATAATTCATACATGTCCTATTGTTAGTATGCTATTCATTGCTTATGATTATGCACTTTTCTTATGATGCCTATTCGTTATCACGTTGCATCCTACATACTTAGTACATTCAAACACACTAATGCATAATCTATGCCTACATGATGTTACCACGTAGGAACCGGAGCTCGATTTGGTCATCATCCTCCTCCACGTCGCTAGTACAAATTCTCTCAAGTTAGTTGGTGAGTCCTCCATTCCGGAAACAATGTCTATGTTCTTATGCTATGTATTAATATTTTTTTTCTTTATGATATGTTTTGATTATGAGGGTGAGCTCAGTTGCTTGTCTTGGCCACCGCTAAGTTCTATGTTTAGAGGTGTTGTTGGACAAGGTATGTATTGATGTTGTGAGCTTTGACTCTCTTGACTCAATGATGTTTTATTCTATGAAAGATGTCCCTTAGCCCCGATTATCCCTATTTATATTTTTTATTGCTATTTTATTGCTTCCGTGACCAAGGATGTGTAATGATATGTTAAGAGACTTGCTTGGGGTCCCTTCGGGTTTCCCATGCATCGTGTTACATCTAGTCCCTAGGCTTGGGTCGTGACAAAAAGAGCAGCAATTGGACATTTTCTTTCATCAAGAAGCATTGGACATAATCAACTCAGCAATATTTCATGTCATGATTTTGTACCTATAAAAAATAAATAAAACTATCAATATTACTGAAAAATATGACAGAAGTAGCAGTTTTAACAATTGTTACATTTATATCAGTAAGTGCTGCACTTTCTTGCATTTGTATAACAAATGCCAAAATATATGCAACAACTGTTGTAATTACTGCAATTTTAATAATCAACTATTAAGAAAAATTACAAAAAAATTCAACACATGAGATTTACCTGTTTCCCGGAAAGAATGCCATGTTTGTGGCATCTCCTAGAACTATATCTCTTATTTGGTTGAAGTAATCATTAAATTCATCTACATTATATGCTTTTGCTGCTTTAAAAAATTGGAAGATGATTTTTCCATTGCGAAAGCTATTTCAGATATTTTCTCCGAGATGCCTCATGAAACAATCATAATGAGCCGAAGGAAATACAATCTCAATCATTTTTCTAATACTTGGATGTCTATTAGAAATAATGCATAATTCAGGGTATCATCCACAAAACTGCTCATCTGCTAAAAAAAAGTATCGATAGGAGGAATCATACTCAGTGTCGGCTACACAAAATACCACTGAAAGAATATGATCTTCCGCATCTTGTGCTACTGCAGACAATAACATGCCTCCATATTTACTATTTTAAAATGTTCCATCCAAAGCTAAGACTTTTTGAATATGTCAAAAACCATGAATGCAAGCTCCATAGGAAAGAAAAAAATACTTGAACATACCATTCCCATCAAGTTGCAAATCTATCTTACTTTCTAGATTTACCGTCGTAAGCGTATAAGCACTGCATAGCCGTGCTCATGTGTCCCCCTTACCAAAACCTTTGTGATCTCACTTCCCTTCCAAACCTTTCAATAGCTAACCTTGAAGCCCAATTCAATACGGATTGAATTCTCGATATCTCTTGTAGAAGGACCTTTACCTTTTGGAAACTTATCCTTGAAGTATGCACCAACGACTTTTGTCGTGGCATAGGGATTATGGCTCATGAGATGTTATTGTCACGACCCCAACCCGGGGCCGTGACTTATGCCGATTAGACGTTTACACTTAATCTTAAACTATAAAGGTCCTTAAACTTAGTTTACCAAATCCTACCGAAAATCCGGCAGAGTTTCCTCTGTTTTACTGACTAATCCCACCTGCAAAGAAAACTAACAGCGACCAGCCAGCCATACATATATAATCCATAACATAAACAAACAAAAGAGCGGGCCTATGTGGCTTCCGCTGCGGTCCTGCCGCCTAATAGCATTCATACAGAAATGATATGCGGTCCCGCCGCCTGATAAGTTCAAAACATATGTTCAAATACACAGACTCCAAATCCAATACCCACTAGTATCCACAGACCTCTAACAGAACTCAGAAAACATATG
>JAABOM020000002.1:2393157-2403158 GCA_011800125.2 Solanum clarkiae
AATATATATATATATATATATATATATATATATATATATATGGAAGGGAAATGGATATTGAGGATCTTGTTAGTTTGGGGTTGAACGATAGATGTTATTTTGGTAGAATTGCATATTAGGAAGGGCAATGCTGTATTTGTAATTTGAATTTCATGGTGATTTAGAAAAAAATAAAATTCATTTCTGGGTCAGAGGAATTGGGTGTTTTTCGAAATTTTTGATTATTTTTAGTACTTTTTAGCATTGGGTGATTTTGAATAGTTTCATTTTTGGGTTAGTGAATTGGGCGTTTTTCAAAATTTTCGATTGATTTTAGTTTTCTTAGCATTGGGTGATTTTGAAAATTTTCATTTTTGGGGGCAGTGGAATTGGGTGTTTTCCAAAAATTTTGATTAATTTTGGTTTTCTTAGCATTGGTTGATTTCGAAAATTTTCATTTTTGGGTCAGTGGAATTGGGTGTTTGTCATATTTTCTGACTAATTTAGTTTTTCATCATATGGATATTTCGAAAAATATTGAGACGAGTTTTTCCTGAAAACAGCCTCTCTATCTTAGGTAGTGATAACATTTACGTACATTTTACTCTCTCCCCAGACCCCACTTGTGGAATTCCACAGGGTATGTTGCATTTTACTCTCTCCCCAGACCCCACTTGTGGAATTCCACAGGGTATGTTGGTGGTGGTGGTGGTGGTGATTTCGAAAAAATCATTTTTGGGTCAGTGAATGGGTTGTTATTCGATTATCTTGAAGTTTTATTTTTTCTGGATTTATTTGATTGGTAGGAATATTTTAGATTTCCAACTTATTTGGGATTGAGGCGTAGTTGTTGAATGTTGTTGGATTAGTTTCAGGTTTAACTATGGCGGATGAGAATGCTGCCAATGGGGATGTTTTTGATGATGCAGTGGAGATCGAAGGAGAGGAGGATTCGGATGCTGCATTGAAAACTGCCCCTCTGACACACAAGATAGCAGCTTTAGAGCAAGAGAATAATAAACTTTTTCGCGAGAACCAAGTCATGAAGGAGAGGATGGAGAAGTCGAAGCTCTCCATTGAGGAAATCCAGAATGAAAAAGTCTTGTTGCGGAAGAAGGCGGATAAGCTTGAATCGGAGAACCAGGCTTTAGGATCGGTAGCTGCCCGAGCAGCAGAGCTCGAGGGTGAACAGTCTCGGCTGCAGCATGATCTCATAACTTCAACGAACGATCTTGAAGAATCGAATTCTGAGCTATCGAAACTGAAGTTGGCTCTAGAGGGGTTAAAGAGTAGTGAGAATGAGAAGAGTGTGAAATTGGATGCCGTTGAGAGTGAAAGGAATTTGTTATTATTGAAAGTCAGGAAGTTGGAAGCGAATGAAGAAGATCAGAGAGCTGAAGTAGAAGTGAAAGAGAAAGAAATTAGGGGCTTGAAGAAACAGGTTGAGGATTTAAAGGCCACTGTGAAGAGCAACGAAGCGTCGAAAAAGGAGAAGGAGACGCTTCATACAGTGAAAGATGAGTTGGAGAAGAGGGTAATAGAAATGACGAGTAAAGTGACTGAGTTGGAGAAAAAGTTGGTGGAGAAGGAAACATCAATTACCGAAAGAGACGTCCACAGCAATATTAATGGTATTTCAGCAGAGGATAAGGTTGAATCTCCCGGTGGCAATGTAGACTTACTAGTGGTGGCTGCATCTTCAGTTGCTGCAGTCGCTGTGGTAGGCATTTTGTGCTTTCTTCAATATGCAAGAAAACCATAAACTGAGAGCTTGTCTTGAAGAAGTCGAGTTTTTACCTGACCAAGTATGGACGTTAACAATTTTTGATAGCACTTTGGTTATGTTCGGCTTTCTTACTTAGTTTTTTTTATCTCACCTGATACTAGATTGGATGTGTTATCTTGATTGTCTAGTTCCATGAACTACGTTTTGTTTGTTAAAGTGGACTAGGCGACATAATTCTATTAGTACTTCTCTTTCAGCTGCAGGAGTTTTTATTATGACCATTTCTTTACCCATTTAAACAAGTTTGTTGATGTAACCATTCAAAGTGAGCATATGTATTGCACTGAATTCATATGTAGTACTGAATTGTTTCGAATAATGGAGTTCGTATATAACTCTCCTTTAGTCTATTATTCTGGCTACCTGGAGTGTTGGTGGTATGCTCTTTCAAAGCCACATTGTTGCTGTTGCAATCATATGACTACTCCTTCTGATTAGCTTAATTACTGATGACTGCCTACTTTGAGACATTGCTTTAGTATTGCGGAAACTAGAAAAGATCTCTATTTCAGTATTTTGTACTAGTGTTTGTAGAGGTAATCGTATATTCTTTGAAGTGACTCAGATCTGATAAACGGTGTTGCAGTGACATTACTAATCTCTAACGTCGTTGGTTGATCTTTTGATGTTGATTGGTGTGTATATCTCAGAGCTCTACTCTGAAACAGCCTAAATTTCGAGGACACTTTTAAGTTCTTGTGCTTAACCTTCGTGCTGCAACTAGTCTTGAAGTTCTCATCTAAACCAATTGCTGAATGTTTTGTAGATTCATGCATTTTTGATTTTACATTCAAATATGTATATTAGTTCAAGAATTCTTGCTTCACCATGGCAATAACTGAAATCTTTTGTTACACATTGCACATTATGTCGTTGCTGAGTTATGTTTGCTAAGACTTGCTTTTGTTCCCTACTTTCCTTCAAATATTCTTGTTTGTTTCTTGTCATTCATTTTCATCGAGCTGAGGGTCTATTAGAAACAGTCTCTTTATCTTTAGGGCAGGGGTAAGCTTTACGTACACACTTAACCTCTCCTAACCCCACCTCATGCAATTTTTCTGTGGATGTTGTTTGTTTCTTGTCATTCAATATCTCATTTGCTAAATTATTTATAAGGTTTTGGCTTAAGTGACCTTCTTTTTGGGTTTTGAGATGAAAGTTCCCAGGAAACAACCTCTCTATTTCTATGAGGTAGTGGTAAAGTCTGCGTACATTCTACCCTCCCCAAACCTTACTTGTGGAATTTCACTGGGTATGTTGTTGTTGTTTTTGGCTTAAGGGACCTTTTTCCGTATTGTCTTCTACTTATGGGGTTTGATTTTTGAGACGAGGGGTTTTCGGAAACAATCTCTCTATCTCTATGAGGTAGTGGTAAAGTCTTCGTACATTTTACCCTCCCTAGACCCTACTTATGAGATTTTACTGGGTATGTTGTTGTTGACTCAAGGGACCTCTATCGGAAAGATTATTTTATCAGATACTGGAGTGGTACATGAGGATTCATCATGAATAGATGTAAAATGATATGAAAGTGGATGTCCAACAATGACTTCAACTTATTTGGTATTGAGACGTAGTTATTATTGCTGTTGTCGGTATATGCTTTATAACTTCCCTCTTGAATGCTTTTATAGTGAACACAATTGTTTAGTATGGCCTAAAAAGACAATAGTTGGCGTGGATTTACCCTGAAAGGTAAGGGTTGTCACAGTTTTGCATATTATAACTCTTTTCTACTTATTTGAGACCAGACCAGACTGGATTTAAGTTGTGTTTTTGGTGAACCTTAAGGTTGTTCTTGTTATGGATGTAGCTCAAAAAAGTTGTAAGCTAGCCATGCAAATTTTGGTCTAGGCAATAAATAGCAGCTGCTACTTTCTGGTATTGTGAAATCAAACAATTAATTTCCTCTGACTGACACCATTGTGGCCTTGCCGGAATATCAAGGCAAAGGTTTTATCATTAAATACGATTCTCTTTGTTTTAATTTATTTATCTTAATTTATCCAAACATCGTATTTAAGGAAGATTTTTTTTTAATCTTATGATTTAAAGATATGCATAAAAAAATAATAACATATCCAATAAAATATCTCAAGTGAAGTCTGAGAAGGATAAAATGTACTATTTTCAAAAAATTTTTAAAGATATGCATAACATATTGAATTGTCTTTCGATTTTACGATACTAAACTCTTTTGAGCGCATTATCCAAAATAATTGGGTGTAAGAAGTCTACAAATGCAAGTATTATTTGAAAATCGGGCGTAAATTAATTATTGAACTTGCAAATTTTACATAAGAGTAGAGGCAAATTCACATAAAAGATTCATTTGCAATCGCAATTGCGTGTATTAACTTTAAAAAAATTGTATATATACCTATCATAGAAAATATTTTCCAACGAATTAGTATCGATGTTGAATAGCATTATTTTGACTAACATGTATCCGTCTTTGATGATAGTTTCAAGTAACATAATTTCGATCAACATGCATCCATCTCGATTCTCAAATGATGTGTTCGTGATTTTTAAATTTTGAATTCGTCTATGATATCACGATGTTCCATTAAAAGAAAACAAAATTGGAGGGAGTTTTTACCACAAACATTAGTGGGAACAATTTCTGACTACTTTTGAAAATTACGAGCTCTGCTGCTTGCTGCTGCTGTGTAGCCGTTTCATACTTATTCCCTATGCACTTTGGCCCCTTCTTCCTCTCTCTTTTCTTCCTCGTAATTCGTGCACATGGGGAAAACCCCACTTCTTAAACCCTCACAAATCTTCAAAAGAAGAACTAGTCTGCACTGTTTAAAACTCGGTGCCTTTAATGGTAGTACAAGACAAATAAAGAGAAAACAACAAAGCTTTAAGGCTTTTTTTTTTTCAAGAAGAGAGAGACTGTGTGTGTGTGTGTGTTAACATCAGTTTGACTAATTAGGGTTTGTTTGGACCAACCCCAAGTTCTTGGCTATGGCATTGGTGCTGCTACTACATTTTTCCAGGAGGTGGTTTTTTCTTCAAGAAAGGTAAAGCATTGAACACCCTTTTTCCTATTTTTTAGTAGTTTGCTTATTCTTCTTTCAGTTTGTTCTTCCTGTTGTTAGTTAAGCTTCTGAAAATGGTCTGAAACTGTACAAAGCTCAGTTCTTGATTTTGTATTTATAGTGTGTAACCCCTTTTTTTTGGGTTTGGTGTGTTGTTTTGTTCATTTTGTGGAATGGGAAATTTGAGGAGCTTCTATTGGTACTTTTCCATTTAGAATTCTCTATTTAATCTTGTGTCTGCTGTATATACTTGAAGCTATGCTCTTATTGGTGAAAGATTGAATTTTTAATATTTTTTTACAGTTGTTTGCTTAGAGCAGCCAGTTACATAGTGAATAGAACTCCAAAGTAGATATATAAGCTGGATGATATTATTGTGTAATTTTGATGTTGTTGTGATGTTCCTTGGACTCTTCGAAAATGTCAATGATTGTTTGTTGGATTCTATAAAATTGTAGTGTATTTTTGGAGAATCCGAAAGGGGTGAGGTATCAATAGTGAGGAGTGTGTGCAACTTAGGTTCTTTCTATCTTGATGTGTTCGTTTCGTCGATTTCATCAAGTTCTATTCCTGAATGGGTAGCTTCTGTTCTGGCCTTAACATTTGTTTTCTTCTATGTTGTAGCATTTTCTCCAATTAGAGCTATCCATTTAGCCCTGTATCTGCTGTATATACTTGAAGCTTAAGTTGCGGACTCTTCACTTTTGATGCCGTACCCATGTCGGATTCTCCAAAAATGCACTACTTTGGGTGAATCCGACACGTACCCATTGACATTTTTGAAGAGTCCGAGCAACATAGCTTGAAGCTACTCTTTTGTAGGCTAAAAGATTGAATTTTTTTTTTAAAATATATTTTTGCTCAGAGCAGCCCCTTATGTAGTGAGTGGTACTCTTAGTAGATATATAGGCTGGCTGATGTAAAGCTCATTTCTTGATTTTTTCATCAACTTATTGTGTAGCCCTTTTTTCTTCCTTTTGGTGTGCTTTTTTTTTTTTTTTTTTTTTTTCATTTTTGTCAAATGGGAGATCTTGAGGAGCTTCTGTTAGCTTTGGCATTTTATTTTTCTCACATGTTATGGCACTTCCCAATTAGAATTCTCTATTTTAATCCCGTATCTTTTCTATATAGTTGAAGCTTCTCCCTTGTTGGCTGAAAGATTGAAACTTTTCGAACAATTTTTCTCAGAACAGGCACCTAAAACATCCTTAGAATCTATGATGAGGTTTAAAGTGTAATTTCGAGTAGGATACCCTGCCCCCTCCTCCAGTTGAATTGAGGGATCGGCCATCAAAATTAGGAACTTTGGAGAAGTGAGCTTATCATAGGAGAGTTATGTGCACGTTCACCCATTAATAAAAATTAAAGAAGGCGATTATGGTTCTGCACCAAGCATAGTAGGTAATTTGAAGATCTTGAGGTGCTTAGTTCAAGTGGACTAGGTCACGTCATAGGTTCTAGCCATGCATCATGTGTACTAAGCCTAATATTTAAGTGGACAAGGATGGAGGTGCAGGCCCATTATCCCCGAGTTTTGAATGCTTCGGTTGATGTGCCGGAAGTGAATACTTCTTACATTTCCTCTACACAGAATATTCAGTGTGTCCAGATATATATTACTTAGAGCCTCATATTTTTGATTAATAAATTCTCTTGTGGAAGTTCAAAATTATAAAGGCTTGGAAAACATGTGGTATTATTATACATTAAAAAATTGACTTACCTTTTGAAATTCCTTAATTTATTGTTGGAATAAAAGAAGTCATTCAGAAAAAGAGAAGAGCCCTCATAGGTTGAGATCATATAATAAAGAGGAGGATAAAATCCTACTAAGGGGTTTGGCGAGGGTAAGATGTGTATAGACCTTACCCTACCTTAGTGGGGTAGAGGCTGTTTCCGATAGACCCTCGACTCAAAAGGAAGACAATGGTTTTTTGTTTAGTAGTACTTGTGGTTTTTTTTGTTTTCCCCAACACTTCCGTTTCTTGGCATTGACACCTTTCTCTCCTAGATGTAAGGCTAATCAATTCTTATTTCTCTCCCTCTCTTTCCTTCCCCATGCGAACGCATTCATATTCAGCTTTTAGACTTGTTCTGAAGCAGAAAATGGCTACTTGCAATGGGTTTCATGGATGCAGTAAGGCTTCTATCACGTAACCAAAGTGAATGAAGGGTGTGGTAGAGTGTGGGATCTGTTCAGGAGCTCAGATGAAAGGAGGATTTGAAGTTTCTATAGTAGTCGGAGGGCTGAACAGTTGAGTAGTCTAGTATTTCTTAACGGATTCTATCTTCCAGAAATTGTTGGGAATGAAGACGAGTAATGAGACAACAAAAATGATTCAACTAGTCCCTCGCTCTTAGGAGGTGAAACCAAAGAACTAGACGCATAAGCATAACTAGAGCTTGAGGTTATTTCTTGTCCACGTCAAAGAGGAAAAAAGTCGGATAAACTGGAAAATGCGCCAAGTTCCTAGAGTTATTCACTAGATGAATGCCAAACATGAATTGTAATGCTGTATTACTCCATTATCTTGACTTTGAGTTAAATTCCCTTGAAACTATTATTAGCCTTTGGTGAGGAGAAACCTAAAAGTAGGGAATTGGAGCAAGGGTCTTTATATTTGTTTGAGTTTTGTAGTTTTGCTTGATCCGTTTATTTTTCTCATAGAAGATGTATGTGTTCCTTTTTCAACTGCTCAATCCCCCTCAAGGTGCTTTAATCCGATGCTGTTCCAGTTGGTTGATTTCTGACTGGTTTTTGCTACATCTTCTGCAGCTCAGATAGAGAAGTAGGAGTAGAGCTTGCTTCGGAGTTTTTGACGCGTTCAACTGTTAAACCTGGTTGAGTTTTCTGTTCCTTCTGCTTTTCTGGAACATGTGAACTTCTGTATTACATTGTTCCTTAAGTAGGGAATGAAGCCATCGGTCCGCGAAGCATATCAAGCTTTGTATCATATTTTGACAATAGTAGCAATTATTCATAGTAGGTGAAGTATTTTTTTTCCATATATAAGGTACTCAGGTTTATATTTTCTGAGTTTTGACCAATCTGTTACCATTAAAACTTCAATAGTAGTCTAAAGCTCAGCTGCCTTACTCTTGACATGCTATGTTGCTCGAGCTCTTCAAAAATATTGCTGCATCCATATCAAAACTCCAAAAATGCACTGCTTTTGGAGGGTTTGACACGTATCTGGTGATATCTTTGAAGGGTTCGAGCAAACATAGTTCACATGAATACATTATATTTGCTATCTGATTGAATATGAAAAAGCATCATCAACAATCAAGAAGAACAGATTCTCAGTCTGCAATAGTCTTTACTGGAAAAGATGTTTATTGCGACTTCATAGTATTTTTAACGTAGTTTTCAAATATGTAAATTTTGTTTCAAAAAACTTAATGAAAACATGTACAAATTAAATGATGGTCTTTCCATTGCAGAATATGTTGCTCCTTTCCCATGGCTTAGCTGTCACTAAAGGCGGATCTAAGACGAGTTCTGTAATTTCAAATGCATTCATTGTTTTTTATTTAACTATTTAGATATATGTTTTGGAGGGGAGTTTTCTTGTAATTGACAAAGTTGCTAAAATGTGATTAAGAGGTCATGAGCTTGAATCATAGAAACAACTTATAAAATGCAAAGTAAGGCAAATTGTGGCCTGATACTTTCTTCAAACTACATGCATAATGAAAGCTTAGTGCACTAGACTGTCTTTTTTACTTAGAGATGTATGCGAATAAGTTTGAAATATAAATAAAAATTACACTCATTTTGAATGCTCAACTGTACTTGCTCATCAACTTCATATAAAATGCAAAGGTAAGACAATATACGATAGATCCTTGTGGTTTGATACTTCTTCAAACTCCATGCATAATGAAAGTTTAGTGCACTGGACTCTCTTTTTACTTGGAGCTATATGTGATAAATCTTGAACTCACCTCAGCTGTACTTGCTCATCAGCTTCTCGAGGTTAGGGAAGACCGATGACTACATGAGGTGGAAGCTTTTTGTAGAATCTTTGCGGAGATAAATATAAATCCATTAAATGACTAGATTTCCTGAACACGCTAGCTAAGCTAATCGTCTTAGTTTTTTTAATTAAATTATTAAGTGCACAAGGCGGAAACAAAAACTATTCAATTCACGTTAACATATAACCAACACTATAGATCCGCCCCAGAGACAGACAAAAAACTTAAAAGCTCAAAGTCCCAAGGGAGGGCAATTTGACAATTAACTTTGCTTTTTCATTTATTACACAACAATGTGTATTCATTCACCTACCCTGTCTGAGAAGGCATAAAGTCTCATATTACTCATGTCAGCTCAAAGCTAGTCTTACTCATGCAATTTTCTTACAAGTGTTTTCTTCGTGGAAATAAGAATATTATTATTCCCTCCATCCATTTTCACTTGTCACTTTTTATTTTACTAGTTTCTGGACACGTGTATCCCATGCAAATTTTTATAAATTTATTAGAACGATTAAAATTTTATGAAAAAATGCGTGGTTTGAACTTTGGTTAGTATTTAACTAACTTCCAATGAAGCCGCAAATGGCTAATTCTAATTTGAGTCCAAATAAAAAACTTACAATAATAAAAAATTTATGAAAAATTAAATTAAATAAGTGTAATAAAGAGAAAAAAAAATATAAAAGAAAAAATTTCAACATATATATATCGTTTTTAAGACTTTAATGATAACAATATATGGAAAAAAGAAATATATAGAATCAATACATAATTTTTGTGTTCTTGTCGATATCTTCTCTCTAACCAATTAAAATTCAAGAATCTTCTACATCACGAACTAAAGTATAACACAAATAATACAATAGTGTTAAGTGCTTCATCATTTTAACTATAGAATGCAATTATGCAAATGATGTCCTAGGTGAGAGTCGTATGGAACAAAAAAAATAAATTATATAGATAAAATTGGGGGAATATCAAAAGATATCTTAAAGCTTTATATTAAATACTTAGGGGTTATGAAGAATATGAAAAGTATAAGAGTTATCAATATGAAGAGTAACAATTGTATAAATAATTAAATATGAGTTAGACTTTATAAATGATTTTTAAATTTTTTTTTAATGGTATTGTTGTAATAACTTAACTTTGTAAGGATATTTTGATATTTCAACTTTCAACTTTTCTGTTTTCACTTTTAATAG
>JAABOM020000002.1:2403258-2439385 GCA_011800125.2 Solanum clarkiae
TGTTGTAATAACTTAACTTTGTAAGGATATTTTGATATTTCAACTTTCAACTTTTCTGTTTTCACTTTTAATAGTAATATAAATAAATATAAATAATAAGTCGATTTAACTAATTTTAGAATTTCATGATATCCATAATACACACACATATAGCGATCGAGGGGCTATGACTTAGTTGCTTCATGTATTACACCATACTATACAAGATGAGTTAGAAGAGCGTAGGTGAGTGATAATTATAGGAGGCAAACAATTTCTGAGGGTCATTGGACTGAGTAAAATTTGAATTAATCATGATGTACTTGCGAGGAACTCTTTGCCGAGGGCCTGTACACTTCCAAAATTAGTCGAGGCTCTAAGAGATTCGGATACCTGATTCAAATCAAAATAGAAACAAAAAAAAGAAGAAAGTATTGTGTTTGTGACAATGACATGACTAGGATATGTTTAGAGTGATGAAGGACATTTGTCCATGTTCTGCTATGTGAGATTTTAAATGAGACCTTAAATGCAACCTGCAACATATGAAGCTTACCTCATACTCTTTCATTTCTGCTTCTATATTAACTTCCTCTATCCTCATCACATATTATTTTTTTTTAATAATAATCGTGATTTTTGGACCAGCTTATGCTACGAGGCATCTACTATCTCCCACGAACATTTGAATTCTTTAACCATGATGTCCGCACTAGTTTGCGCACACCTCAGTTAGTTTCGCGAAATAAATTTCTACGTCCCACCAGCACATCTACAGGGTATCTGTTACCGCTCACTAGCATGAGTACATCCTCATTACTCTTTATACATCACTTTTCTCTTGTATCACTAAGCATTAGTTAAACTCTTTAATCGTGGTGTCCAAATCAATTTGCACGCACTTCGACTAATTTTACAAGATACCTCCTACCTCTTACCAACACGTTTACGTCCTCATTATTCTATATATAAAATTCTTCTCTTGTATCACTAGGCATTAATTAAACTCTTTCATTGTAGTGTCTGAATTAGTTTGCGTGCACTGATACCTGCTACCTCACATGACTACATTTATGTCCTCATTACTCTTGATATACAAACCTTCTTGTGTTTTAGCATGCATCAATTAAACCCTTTAATCATGGTGTTCGGACAAACTTACACGTACCTTGACTAATTCAATAGGATATCTGCTACTTCCCACCAGTACACGTACATCCTCATTGCTCTTTATATACAACCCTTCTCTTGTTTTAGTATGCATCGATTAAACTCTTTAATCATGGTGTTCGGACAAACTTACACGTACCCTGACTAATTCAACAGGATATCTGCTACTTCCTACTAGCACATGTACGTCCTCCTTACTCTTTATATACAGCTCTTCTCTTGTATCACTATGCATCAGCTAAACACTTTAACCCCCCCCCCTCCCCCCCTGTCTCTTCACTCATTCAGTTCCTTTCAGAGCAAACTAAGATGGAGAAGAAAAGAAGCAAACAGAGTTCTCTAATCCTGTGGGCTACAATTGCTGCATTACTCTTGCAGAATTGGGTCACTCCTGTCATTTCTTGCAGAAGTTGTCCAAGAAGTATCTCGTTAATTACCTCTGTATATCATGCTGTTTTTTGCTTCAAGTCTTTTTGTTGCTAGCTGTTTCCAAGATCATGATATGTTTATTTTATGACAGCTTCGCGAACGTCTCCGTCACATGGCTCAAGGGGTGGTGGCTCTCGAAAAACACCTTCACATGGAAGCAGTAGCCATGGTGGAAAATCACATTCCAGCTGTGATAATCCGCCTAGTGGAGGGGGCGGCGGCCATAATCCCACTCCAGCTCCTCCTTCAGGGGGAACTGGAGGTGGTTACTCTTCGCCATTCCCTCCAACTTCTTCTGGAAGTCCTCCAAGTATCCCTACTCCACCTTCCACCCCCTCCACACCATGCACTCCGGATATCTCTGTACCATCACCTCCATTTGACCCCAATTCACCACCTTGTGGAGGGGGTGGTTACAATCCATCCCCTCCAACTACTCCTATCATAAGTCCTGACACTCCGAGCATTCCCGATATCTCTGTACCATCACCTCCATTTGACCCCAATGCACCACCTTCTGGAGAGGGTGGTTACAATCCGTCCCCTCCAACTACTCCTATCATAAGTCCTGACACTCCGACCATTCCCGATATATCCACTCCTTCACCTCCATTTGACCCCAATTCACCGCCTTCTGGAGGGGGCGGGTACTATCCGTCCCCTCCAACTTATGGTGGAATCCCTCCAAGTACCCCTGACACTCCGAGCATTCCCGATATATCCACACCTTCAGCTCCATTTGACCCCAATGCACCACCTTTTGGAGGGGGTGGGTACTATCCATCCCCTCCAATTTTTCCTACACCTAGTACCCCCATAATTCTCCCACCAATTACTCCTATCATCAACCCGGGCACCCCTGGTATCTACATGCCTCCACCTCTGTTTGATCCCAACTCACCACCTTTCTCAATCAAGTAAGTACATAGCGTTACGCAACTCCTCCAGGGACTTCGATAAAATTGAACATGTAGCATATTAACATGAAATGTTATGTATTTTGTAGTTATTGGAGGACTAACCCGGCTTTAATATGGGGCTTGTTTGGCTGGTGGGCAACTGTTGGTAGTGCATTTGGTGTAGCTGGTGCTCCGGGGCTCGGTTCAAACTTCAACCTGCTACAAGCACTTTCAAATACTCGTTCCGATGGTGTTGGGGAACTCTACAGAGAAGGAACAGCTTCTTTGCTGAACTCCATGGTGAGCAAGAAGTTCCCTTACACTACCAAACAAGTAAAGGATAATTTTGTTGCAGCACTGAGTTCAAACAAGGCTGCTGCAGCTCAGGCAGCGCAATTTAAGTTAGCCAACGAGGGTCGATTCAAGCCTAGAGCTTGAAAGAAGGCCTTTATCAATAGTTCTGATTCTACGTATGGACATTTCACACTATCTTGTTCATTCGCAACACATGCCGCTAAGATATCCTAACGGACCGGTAGAACTTGAAACGTGTATCATGTTTCAGCGGTCAACCTTGTATCTTGCAATTATGTTCAGTTTCAATATGATCTCTAGTAAGTTTAATATAGGGGTTGAATAATTACTTTGATGTGTTACCTAGTATATCTGCTGTTATGTAACGATGAAAAATAACATTTTATGTAACAATTAATTTGGTGTGATCATGTTGCTACCTTTTTAAAGAAAGAGCTGTACAACATTCGACCTTTAAAAAGTGTAGGATTACTTACATAACAACAATATAAAAAAGCTCAAGCCTAGTGCACTAAAGCTCCCGCTATGCGCACGGGCCGGGGAAGGGCCCGACGACAAGAGTCTATTGTATGCAGCCTTACCTTGCATTTCTGCCAGAGGCCATTTCCAATACCTAGTGTAATTCCAGTTGGGGTAGTGTGTAAGCAAACCTTACCCCTACCTCGGCAGGTAGAGAGACGGTTTTCAATAGACCTTTGGCTCGAGAAAAGGATTATTTATACAACATATTAACTCCTTAAACTAAACTAATTAGATGCATCATGTTTCATCAATACTTAAAATGGACACTCAGCAGCTAAACAGTACGAATGCAAGCACAGAGATGTGAATTGAACCTTTGTTTTTTTAATGACTGAGAAATCCGTCTGGAGCCACCCCTTAGAACTAACAGCAGCCTTCTAAACTCGAGGATGATGGGCCCCTCTCTCTTCCCTTCTCCGGTTACATACCTAGGGCTCGAACCTACGACCTATGTTACACCCTCAAATGATTCTCGAACCAGTTGAAGATTTGCTCAGATTGCAAGCTAGTCATTTCATGAAAAGCAAATGCAAGATTCATTTCCTCTTGAATGTGATTGACTACAGACTTATCTGGGAGAATAATCTCTCTCTCTCTCTCTGAGAGTCTCCTTCCAACGTATATCACGCCCATCATTTGTCATGAAAGCGTTCTTATCAATGAAACCTTTTTCCTGGAATAGACTAAACAACCTCGACGAGGTAGCAACATCAATACTTGGAATCCTATCAGCAAACAGATTAGGCGACAAAGGAAACTCCAAGCATTTAACCTCTGCAACATCAATCCCTTTCTTCTTAAGGAGTACCATATATCGTTCCAGTTTCTGCATCCTGCTTTTATCTTTGGGCATATGCACGAAAAGGGTGGGCGGGTAACTCTCTGGAATGTCCATCTGATCATACAGTCCTTCGATAATCATTACCACAATGCTACTAAATCTTACATCAGTTGCAAGAATCGAAACAAAATATCCTCCAGATGAAGCACCTAAAGCTACAAGAGGCAAATTTTGAAGCTTTTCTTTCGCGATCCACCACTCAATAACATCTTTAACAACAAATCTTTCCTCTTTGAACGACCAGCATGCACCAGCACTTGATACCGCGATAACTGCAAATTTCCTAGCTAAAGCATTAAGTGTGATAAGCCTCTCTTCAGGTAGGCCTACACAATTCGGGCACGTAGATGATCTGTCCCAAAAGTTAGCTGCTTTACCATCACAACCATGAGCAAGAAAAAGAATTGCCTTAGGCGAATCGGGGATTTGCCATATTATATCTGTTCCATTCCTGAACTCTACCGTGGGATCTAACTTAACCACAGAGCTAAAACTATACCAATTCTGTTTCAATATCCCTGATGATGAACCTGATTTTTCTCCGTCTTCTCGATACAAAACCAAGTATAGAGCAGAAATGAAGAAGAGAGATACAACCAAAATAGGAATTCGTTTACTTTGGATATTATTCTGTAGTTTGAGTACCATGTTTCCTCGTTCGAGCATGCCTGCTAAACAATGAAACAGTAGAACCATTATTTAACAAAAAAAGGGCAGCCTGCTGCACGAAGAAATTCCATGTTCACCCAAGGTTTGGGAAAGGGCTGCACCCCAAAGGGGGTGTGATGTGGAACCATTAAAAAAGAATTCTGATCTTATTAATTTTTTTCTTGTGTGTGTAACCAGGGAACTCGCAGACACTACCTTCCGGTGCTTTTCAATAAACTCCCCTCTAGTACAATATCCCGCAAGTTACAGAAAATGTAAACCACACTAACCAAGTGTTGTCAACGAGCTCGACCGAGAAACATAAAAATATAAACCAAACTAAGCAAGTCTTGTGCAACGAGCTCGACTTAGAAACACAAGCCAGTGAGATGATATCAAACTCAGGACCTCCTATTCGGGAGATTCCCTTGTAACAGCCCAGCCCGCTACTGATATTGTCTGTTTTGGGCCTAAACCCGCACGACTTTAAGACACCCAACATCTCTTTTGTGTTTTGCCAATGTGAACTTCAGATGGATCGTTACAACCTTACTCAACCAACTCCGCCACCACAAAAGTAACTAAAAGTGTAATTTTTTCAGTTTCAAATTAACACCTAATTTGTTTTTGGCTAATATTTTCTCTGTTTCTATTTATTTAGTTCTATTTTCCTTTTCTGTCTTTTTCAAAAAAGAATGTCTCTTCCTACTTTTAACAACTCTTTAATTTAAACTTTCTAACGGACCACACGATTAAACATCATTTTGATATATTTGACATAAACTTAAATTAAAGAGGATAAGATTCAAAACTTTTCTATACTTTCTATCAAATACGGTAACTTACAAACTAGCTCCGCCCTCGGTACTTTAACAACTCTTTAACTTAAACTTTCTAACCAATCACACGATTAAATAATATTTTAGTATATTTGATATTAAGACGATAAGATTCAAGACTCTTCTATATTTTCTTAAACTCTGTATCAAATTCCGTAACTTACAAACTAGGTTTGCCCTCGGAACCGCTACAGGAGAAAAATACATACATGATAAATTCAAAAAAAAAAAAAGTGGAAACTGCAATGTTAAAAATCACACAAAAAAAAGAAAAATAGAAAAAAATTACTATAAAAGATTTACCTGAAACTATTTGAAATCTTTTTTGAATTTCTGAAAAGAGATTGAAGTTGTTAACTCGTTTGACCTGAAAAACATTAAGCTGCTCATGAAATAGTGAAGATGGGGAAATGGCTGAATCTTTTAATGTCAACTCCACATTGGGATTCCAAATTTTTATTAGTATATTTTATGTTTAAATCTTAATTGATTATGTTCAATTAGCTGGTAAAGTTGTTGTCATCTAATTAAGAGGTCACATGTTCAAATTCTGAAAACAATCTTTGATAGGAATACAAGATAGGCTCGTACAAATTGTCGAGCCCTTTCTCAAATCGTGTGCATAGCGAGAGTTTTAATGCATCCGGTTTGTGTTTTTTTTAATTGTTTATGTTCTAATCACTATAAAATATCATGTACTAATATTTAAACATTGTTATTTCAATTAATTATATGATATAAAAGTTTGATTTAGAGTAAATTAGTGACTTTGTTAAAATTTTCTCAAGTTCCATGAGTGTCAAGAATTATTATTTAGTTTTATCAATTGAAATGCTTCATCTTTTTCTTTAAAAGTTTGATTAACATACACTTAATATTGATTTTTCTTTTTATGAAAGACAGTTGTTTAACTGTACCCTTTTTCGCGTAATGATTAACATACAGTTAATTTTCATTACTCATTAATATTATTTTAATCTTTTTTGTTTTCCACATTTGAAATAAATGCGTAATGACACTTTCACTTACAATAGAATATTTCAAAAGCTATTTAATATAATCTATCATTATCAAATTTCTTAAATTACATAGACTTGAGGGACGAACTTGGTCACACACAGTGAGCTACGTCTTTTTCAATTTTATATAGTAACAAGGGTCAAACGTGCAAAGCACATTTCCATATAGAAAAAAAGTAAGCATAAATTTGGACATACATTGAGTCGCATACTATATATTCTTTCTTTTCTTGCCAAAATATACCAAAATTTGGAAAAACTGAAATTAGAGACATACTATATATGGTTCAAATAAGGTTTCATAACCAATAAAATTTCCTTGAATATTTTCTCTTAACTAGAAAATTAAACTCACTATCATCAACCTTTATAAAGCTGCAATGGTTCAACAACTCAAGAGGCTGAAAAATACTAAACAGCAGATAATACCATCTCCCCGGTAGGCTGGAGCATGGGAATGAAAGCTGCAAAAATTCAAGAATACCTCGAAAAATTTCTCTCTCAGCTGGCGCAGATGAACAAATCGAGACCATAATGAGCATGAGTTAACACTAATTCTGAATGATCCTTGACGCGTTCAATACCATAAAGAACCCCAAACGAGAACATACATAATATAAAAGAGAAGTAGATACAGATAAGTCGGTCAATTGATGGGGGCTAAGATGGCAAAAAGCTGTTAGATTCTTGAACAAAAGAGAGCCTCATCTTTTTAACTAATTTATGGGGGCTCTGGAAAGGCAAAATCTTCAAATGAACTGATCTCTACAAAATCTTAACATAAGGATAGAGAAGGGAGACTGCTTGGTAGGTGCTAATATACACAGACAACGCAAAAGAATGGCAACCTGGAGTGACAAAAGCATACCAAAGGCTTGCTCTTATTTTGTGTCATAGCACAGGGCTAGAGTGACGGTGCTTGATGAAGCCTTCGAATCTGTTGAAGAAAGATTCAAAATTATTCTTCACAGTTAATATAGAATATATCATAATTGTAAACTACATTATTAAATATTGACCTTCAAATTCATCACGCATCCAGTCTTGGGCACACATCAAAGCTTGCAAGGTATCTGATCTTAGAGAACTGCGATATGGTTCAAGAGCCTTATTCCCAGAGTTGAACACATGTTCTAGTGAAGCTTTTGACATTGGCATTCCTAGAATATTGCGTGCCATCATGGACAGAATAGGATACCTTGGAGTGTGAACCTTCCACCAGTTTAATATGCTAAAATCATCTTTTCTAGGGAACAGCTTTTCCTCCAAATAATTGTCCAAATCTGATTTGATGTTGTTGCTCACTGAGGTCTCATAGATGAATTTGTCAAATCCCGTCAGCCGATCATTATTAGCATCACCAACTTGAGATGCTTCAGCTTGACCATTAGGAGCTAATGGTGAGTAAATAGCATGGCCATTATACAGAGCCTTCATACAATCTGAGACAATATTAATGCAATCTGGAGCACTATCGCCATATATTTGTGGATAATAATATTTAACCAATTGCATCTTGAATCGTGGATCTAAGATGGCTGCAATCGCCAAAGCCAAGCTACATTTTTTCCAGTACTCATCAAATCTGCTTTTCAACTTCAGAGCCAAAGAATTAACAAAATCATCTGAGTTTTGACACCACTCAATCAACTGCAAATGAATATCACAGATATCTGGGAAATATGAATTTGCCGTAGGATACTTGCTTCCTGCAAAAACATTGGAAACCTCAACAAAGAGCTTTAGGAAGTTAGCAATGGCACTTATCCTATCCCACTCGGTCACAGTTGGACACATTGCATACCGAGAATCATGCTCTTGCAAAAGGGGAAATGCGTCCTTGTACTCCAAAGCAGTTACAATCATGATATAAGTTGAGTTCCAATAAAATGAATTATCAAGATTCAGGCACTTCTGAGAATCAACCCCAGCAATTTGAGCCATCTCATTGAACTTTTCCTGGGTTGCCTGTGAACTTCTAACGTACCGAATACTTTCCCGGACCTTGTGGATTATCTCGCTTGCTGTTTCTACGGTATCTTGGACCATCAACTTGATAACATTAGCTGCACAGCGTGTATCAAATAATTGACCATCACAATAAAGAAACCTGTGCTGACAAAGCTGCTCTCTGATTCTACTTACAATTTTGTCATATGTCGAGTAATTATCAAATGTCACTGAAAACAATTTTCGGTCGATATCCCAATTTCTTAGACTAGTCATGATAACTTCTGACAGCATGTCTTCTGTTTGGGAAGGATCAGTGGTTAAAAAATTCAGAATCTTCTTTTTAAGATGCCAAGAGTCATCTATGTAATGTGCTGTCAAACACAAGTATTCAGCATCGCCATTTGCAGTCCATGTATCAGCACTAAGGCTGATTTTCCCAGGCAACTTGTCCAACTCTTCATATACTTTCTGTCTCTCCATCAGATAAATTTCCCGGCAGTCGGCCTCAACTCCATCAAATGTTGCAATGTCAAACAAGGGTTGAAGATTTCTGACAAATATACGGAAACCAATATGCTCAACCATAGACAAAGGATAGCCATGTAATATGATCATGCGAGCAAGATCAAGCCGGCTTCGCCTGTTATCAAAGTTAACAATCCCATTGTTGAATAACCCATCTCTTGTGTGTCCTTGTTCAAACTTAGTCCTCACAATGCTGACTGCTTCACCATTTATCTCCCCTTGATCAAAACTATAATTCGAGATGGCAAGAGGTTCCTCCTTTTTCTTTCCCCGTGTAAGCAACTGACTTATATCATGGTTTGATCTCCTACGACATCTGATCAAATGATTTCTCAAATGTGAAGTTCCACTGGTACTAGAGCCACTAAGTTTCCTTTTACAGTGCCTACAGATAGCCACAAAAGTATCACCTTTTTTTACTCTATCAAAGTCATTCCACACAACAGATTTTAGCCTACTGGAATTGACTATGACTGCCTCCTCCTCTATCTCCATTGCTTCCAGTACTGTAGCAATACCTGGGATATATTTTAGGGGGACGTGGGGAAAATGACAAGACAATTATTAGTTCTTTTCCAGAATAAATGAAGAAACAACACTTCAATAACACAAACTAATTGAAATCATACAGTTCTCAATTGGAATAATAGTGTCAATCACAATAGCTACAAAAACGCCAAATATATCTCACCAGAAATTAAAAACCCTTTATATATATTTACCAATAATTGGAAGGTCTCAATGCACATAAAAATTGCACCAATATTTCAATAGACTATTAGGACCTCAACCTTAAAAAAGCTTTAATAAAGAAATACTAAGTAATACTAGGGAGAAAAAGGAAGTGCATACCAATCATCAGGGGCAGGGCTATATTGCATATAGGGGTTCACTTGAATTCCCTTGCGCAAAAATTATGCTAAGCATATAGGATAAAAATATTTTTTTCTTAAACATAAATAGTTAAATCCCCTTGGCATAAGTTAATCTTCTCAGGTAGTGGTTCAAGAGACAGATCTGACATTTCTTTTGACCTCCTAGTTAGAATTCTAACTGTGCTAACCATATACTTTAGTAGCAACAACTTGTTAAATGGCATCTTCTAACTTAATAAGATCCAAAGAGCAAAACTTTTAAGGAAGCTTCAAGGATCCTCTCTGGTGTAGGATATCCGAAAATTAGTAAACTATTGTCAATCATAAGGTGGTAAAAAATGAACTTACAACAAATGTCGTAAGCAAGAAAAATGGAGGCAAACTCATGAAGAGTTCCAATGAAAACAATGAAGATTGATTGGCTGACCGCTTTATGAAAAGCAGATGTATCATGAAATTATACACTCTGCTCTAAACAGCACGCCTTCTGCCTCCTTTGTCCCATAGAAACTATTGCATTGGACTCGCAGGGCAAAAGGTAATACAGTGGCAGATGTGCGATAGGCTCATGTCACAAGTTCCAAATCCTGCCTGTTGAACCAAGTCTGGTATGCTAATCTGACAATAATTTTCACTACTTGAAAGAGCTTTCTTTTTAGTAGTCAAAAGTTTTCAATACTCAGAATATTACAATGTTGCATGACATATATGATTTCTGCAGTTACTGTTCTTTTAAGCTGTTACTCTAGACATTAAGGCACATTCCTCCAGTTTTGCAATGTTTACCATTATATGATAGTCAAAAAGAACATAGGTACATATGACTAATTTTTGGGCACATTATATATAACATACCAATAAACCTAGAACGGATTTCTCTCCCATTTACATTACAAAAAACACCTATCAAATTCACACACATCACATCAAATCAGGACTTCTCTACCATTGACATGATAAAAAGCACTATCAAATCTATCAGTAAACCTAGAACAGACTTCTTTACCATTTGAATGACAAAAAAACGCTTGTTTGCATACATCACATCAAACCAGACTTCTGTACCATCTACATTACAAAAACATTACCAAATTTGCACACATTACATCAAATTTACAGCTTTATCAAATGCATTTCTAAAAATGTATTAAGCTGCTATATATAGCCCTTAAATTTTAAATTGCTCACCTAAGGCAACACAAGAAAACTATAACTCTAATCCAAACTAGTTGGAGTCGGCAATATGAAAATCAGTATCCACTTCACTCCATATAACTCCTCAAACCCACCTAAGACAAAAGGAAGAAGTTCATGATTAAGAAATTTTAGCCAACATAACTCCAAAATTCTTCTTTAATTTACAAAGCACAACATTGTTTGCAAACTAAAAATGGAAAATTTAAACACAAATTAGAGGCTGAAAGACAAAATTTAACGAGACGCGTTGTAACAGCCTCGGTGAACAAAGTTAACCGGTACGTTCTGCTTCATATGAATCCTCAAAACCTCGAAAGACAACAAGAAGAAATTTTTAATAAGACTGCACTCCCAATATTCTAGCCAACCGAACACACCAAAATTATTCATTAATTTAGAAAGCACAACATTGTTTGCAACGGAAACTTTAACAACAAACTAGAGGTTGAAAGACAATTTAAAAGCGTTACCCGATAAATTATGCTTCATATGAATCCTCAAAACCCCAAAAGACAACACGAAGTTTATAATTAAACTACGCATAATGGATTTTTTTTGATAACCGAGAAATCCGTCTGTAGCCCGCCCTTTGGACCAATCACAACCTTCTAAACTCGGTGGATAATGGGCCTGCCCCTCTACCCTTCTCCACTTACTAGGCTTCGCTTTGCATGGTATGGGGCTTGAACCTATGAACTTAGCCACAAATCCACCACCCTTGCCACTTTAGCTAGGCCTTGGGGGCTACGCATTACGCAAATTCAGCAGACAAAACACCAGAATTACTTACTAATTTACAAAGCATTACAACAACAACAGCATACTTAGTGTAATCCCACAAATGCCTGTTTACAAAAGACTCTTAGCTCAACCACAATATTTACAAAACACTATATTGTATGCGAACCAACAAAAATGGAAACTTTAAGCACAAATTAGTGCTCCAAATGCAAAATTCAAAGAATTAAAAAGGCTCAAACCAATACGGCATACCCAATTTTACACTCCCCATAACCCGGGTCTCCACGACCCATTAACCCGAACCCATAATCCGATCCATCAGGTTAAATTAAATTTAAAAAAGAAGGAAAAAGTCGGGTCGGAGAAGCAGAATTATTAAAACCCTATACACATCGAATCGGTAAACATAGAAATAACCCAAAATTTCATCGGGTTTAAACATACAGTTCCAATAACAACAACAACAACAAAAAAAAACCATATATGGCGTGAAAGACAGAGAAACAGTGTGTGAGAGAGAGAGAGAGAAGGAGACTTACGAGAATTGATGAAATTTTTGTGTATTGTTGCAGAAGACGAAGAAATTTAGGGTTTGTTTTTGTGTGTGAAGAATTTCTCACATAGTGAAGGTGTAACTGTGTGAAAAAACGAAAGAGATGAGAGTGAAGGATTGTGAAGGTAGTAAATGGATCTAAGGCGCCAACCCGAAGAGAAACAATTTTATTGGGCCAACTGTTTTTGGGCTTCATCAAAATAAGGCCCACATAGGAAGAGCTATTGGGCCTAATATAATTTTTCTCTTTCAATTTTCTTTCAAAAAAAATTCTAAATTGTTTTTCCGAAGTTTTACATAAATCACATAGTGTAAAAAGTTATTTACCATTTTTCTCTACCCTTTCTCTATTTACAGAAATCTCTTAAAAAACATTGCGATCCGAATATATTAATTCAGTAATCCAAATACATTAATTCTGATTCTTATATTATCTCTATGTTCAATATATCATGTTTTATATGTTACTTGGTGATACTTAAAATCCTAATTTTTGTAGGATAAATTAATTCAATAATTCCGATACATTAATTTTATTTCAGATACAAAAATTAGAATTTTTAAGTATTAACAAGTAACATTTAAAGTATGATACATTATATTGAACATAGAAGTAATTTAAGAATTAGAACTAATGTATCCGGATTATTGAATTAATGTATATGATTATTGAATTCATATATCCGGATGAAAAAGAAGGGATTTTGAAAGTTTTATGAGTAGAAATAATGAAAAATATGATAAATAAAGAAGTGTAATTGGGTAATTTTTCCTTGTTTGTCTGCGTCCAAATTAGGGATGTGTTCGGTATAGAAGAAAAATATTTTAAATTTTTTCATTTTTGTTTAATTAAAAAAACATTTCAATAGAAGAATATTAACACATATATCATCCAAAAAAGGGAAAAAAAAGTACCTTTTAATTCCTTCTATTGTCAGAAGTGATAGTTTAAGCTCATAATTAGTATATTTATTAGGTATATACATGATTGTATGAATATATTCATATTGGGTGTCTCTATTTAACTTAGTCGTACATCGCACTGAATATTTACATCATATCATATATATAAATAATTTTTTTAATACTATTACTATCATTTTTTATTTACTCATAAAAAAATAATAAAAAGATTTGATAGTATATACTTATTATATATTGTTATATAGTACTAAAAATACACCAATAACGATTAAAAAAATTAACTTGCCAATTAAAAATGTTAAGATTCTTATATTGCATGTGGTTGACGTGAAGTAGAGGCAAAGAAAATGTAGTAGGAAAGAAAATTCAAACCATTTATTTTTTATCATGCATGATCGTAGAATAATCGAATCTAAAATATAACGTTTATGAATTTTTAATGATTTGAAATTTAAAAAATATATATAAAACAGTAAAACTTTATTATAAATGTCTAAAAGGGAATTCGTATTAAGAATAGCAACAAAACCTAAATAAGTCTTAGTTCCACCATTGAATCAAGAACTTAATTTGTTATCAGATTTTCAACAGATAAATCTGATATATTTATGGAATTTCTCAATATTAATACAGAATGTATATAAATAGTTATTAGATTCTCGAGAAAATTAAACCGCGCCCATTTATCAATACCTTCATGAAGGAGAAAAGAAGACTTTCTCTACATTGAAAAAGATATCCTTTACTTGTGCTAATTGATTTCATTTACAAAATTCTTAACTTATATAATCTTGCAAATTATATAAATTATCTCATATTCCCCTCATTTTCTCTCCACCATTTTCTTTTTTCTTATTGAACAAATAAAATAAAGAAATCAAATTTTGGAAGGGAAAAAAAGAGAAGTACTTTCCAATGGGTGCTGCTGGGACTATTGCTAAAAGTTTGAATGCATTAATTGGGTAAGTATTTCAATTTAATTTCTATAGTTTACTATTTAATTTTGATTTAAATATAAAATATATAATTTTTGGGGGGCTAATATTGAGGTTTTGTATAAAGTTTCTTATTAATTATGTATCTATGATGATGTACAAGTATTTGTCAATTTTTTGGTGTATTGTAAAAAAAATATGGGGGATGTTACATATTTGTCCGTTCGTCAAAAAATAATTACAAACCACTATATATATATACAAAAAAAAAGAGAGAGATAAAAGAAGATGGACTAGTTACGCGTAAATTATGAATATTATATGTGTATACATTTTTATAGGCTATTATTTTGATGGACGGCTATATTACGTAAAATAAACCCAAATATATAAGCTCAACATACATCTTTTTATTTTTGGATTTACTTTCTAATTATAAAATCTTTTCTTTTCCATATATTTCCTTTTGTTTTTTTGGTATGTAGTGAATAATGATCATAAAATAATGACCTTTTATAGAGATTAAAGTTTTTATTTTATGTTCTTTTTTGTTGTTTTTATAATTTTTAGTAAATTAAGACCCAACTCATCAATTTTTCTCTATGTTTTTTTTTTCTTCTTAACAGCCCTGGAGTGATGCTTCTATATCCTTTGTAAGTTGCAATATGATCAATTATTAAGTAATTAATTAATATCTTGCAAGTAAAAGTCCTCAATTAATTAAAATGCACAATATATATTAATTAAATAATTTTTCTTGATCATATTGAATAGGTATTCTTCTATGAGAGCAATTGAGAGCCCTTCACCATTAGATGATCAACAATGGCTAACCTATTGGGTTCTATACTCATTCACAACTCTATTTGAGTTGTCTTTTTGGAAAGTCCTCCAATGGTAACAATACCTTCTATATTTTGATTAGATTATTGTTATTTAATATTTTGATATTCGAGATAATTTGTACGTGCCTCAGTTATTCCGCACAAGGAATCTGATTAGCTAGGAAATTTATTGATAATCTATCACTGACAAATAGCTTTCGTTATTAAGCATTCTAATATCCGAGTCAGGTTGTATGTACCTCAACTATTTCGCACTAGGAATCTGATTAGTTATGAAATTCATTGATAATCTATTGTTGACAAATAGATTGTAGTTAACGTGATTTTTTAAAACAATTCGTTGTTAACTATTGTCAACGATGAATTTTTGTTTTTTAACGATAATTAAAAGTCGCCACCATGATTTTATAAGGAGTTCAATTAAATCCCCTCTTTTGAAAAATAATATTGATAAAATAAATAGGATTAAAAATAATCCTTTTGTATAACATTTAAGTCCTAAGTGTGGGACTCTTTTAGTTGTTGGAATTTGTGATTCTGTCATTATATTTGTCGAATAACTTTGCCCATCAAATTTTAGATAAACATTAATCTTTCTCATGAATTTTCACACTTGGTTAACCATTAAGCTACACAATTAGATATATTCTGAACAAGTTACATCCATATTGTAATTAATCTTGATGCATTATGAACAAGTTACTACTTAAAAAAAAGACAAAATTTATTGACTGACAAATTTTAATTCTGTAATAATTTTCAGGCTACCATTTTGGCCATACATCAAACTTGTATTTTGTATGTGGTTGGTGTTACCAATTTTCCATGGGGCAGCTTATATACATGAGAATTTTATAAGAAAACATGTCAAAGTTGGGAGTTATGTTAGTTCAAATTATCCACAAAATCAAAGGAAAGCACTCCAAATGATGAGCCTAGATGCAAGGAAAGCTGTTGAAAGATATATAGACAAGTATGGACCAGATGCCTTTGATAAAGTGGTCCGCGCGGTACGAACTTAATTTTTATATCATGAGGAAAAAAAAGAATGTTATAAACAATGTTTACATTGTCAAGTTAAGTTATGCTTGTTTCAAATTTGATATGTTTGCAGGCGGAGAGAGAAGCAAAGAAACATTGAAGAACACATTTAGTGTAATTTCATGAACGTGAGGCAGGAGCGACCATGGTGTAATACTTAGAATTAAATGTATTAGAGAAGACTATATCAATGTGTATTTTGAATTTCATAACTCTTCAACATAAATGAAATATTTGCATTCTTATATTTAGACCCCATTAAATTTGAATACGTGTTGGAAAGTTTCATATTAGGGATAAAGCAGGTGCAAGATCTTTGATTAAGAACGAAGAAATATTTAATACTCCGCCACCATATCCTAATGGGTATTTTGATATTAGTTAGTGAGTCTTAAAGCAGGATAATTCATATATGGTGGATTCAATTGAATCTGACATTTTCGACGCAATTTATAAATATATACATATAGAAATTACAAACTTTTTAAAAAATATTACTACAATTTAAGCCTATATTTTAAAAGGATAGCTTAAATCCTTTTAAACCATAATTGAAGTCAGAAATTTAAAGTGTATACATAGTTTTAAATTTCTCATCAAACTCATAATTCGTCTTAGTTATTGAATTCATAAATAAATATTTATAGATATTTAACAAATTTTCTAATATAAATATAAATTCTCAACAAATTATGTCTCCCCCCATGACTTCAAATGTCCTATTGACCCTACGCCCCCTTGGTTTCAATTTCTCATTCAAGAACATCATGTACCCCACCCCATAATTATCACTCACATCACACCCCCCAGCCCCCACCTCATTCTAGACAAATTTTGAAATTTTTAATTAATGAGTTCCGAGTTTTTTGAAAAAAAAAAATAATTTCCTAATTTTGAAATAATTAGTGTATATACATATTAAGTGACATAAGTTTTGTCAAATGTTCTTCTGCTTTTGGAGTTTGATACTTTTGAGATGAGGATCTTTTGAAAACAGTCTCTCTATTTCTATGAGATAGTGGTAAGACCTGTGTACATTTTATCTTCCTCAAACTCCACTTGTGAGATTTCACTGGGTATGTTATTGTTGTTGTAAGTTTTATCAAATGCGTAACTAGAACTCTAATTGTGCAAAGTTAAAAATGTTACTAAAGGTATACACAATATTATTTTCTATATGGACAATCAAGTGTTTTTGACGAAGAATATTGGAGTAACCATTCTTGAATTAATGTAGCTATGCCATTGACCATATGCGGATCCGGAAAAGGCCAAACGATAACATTTCTGGCATAAATGATTGTATTCTCACTCAAGATCATGTCCCCCGACCCCCACCTCCACCCCAAAGCAAGAAAACCAAACCCTATAAACCCTCCAATCTAATTTTTTTGACGATAAAATATTCAAGTAACCATTCTTGAATTAATATAGTTATGTCACTGACTATGTACGGGATCTTGAAAAAGGCCAAACGGTAACATTTCTTGCATAAACGATTCTATTTCACTCAAGATCATGTCCCCCCTCCCTCCCCCCACCCCACCCCACCCATCATATCAATCACATTTCACACTAACCCCATCCCCAACCCCCACCCCCAAAACAAGTAAACTAAACCCTATAAACCCTCCAAATAGTTCTTTCAAAAATATGATTCTTTTCTTAAAAACCAAATAGAACTCCAACAATTGATCAGAAACTTCAGACTTTTACAACACCACAATGTATCCATTCAAACTCTCTTTATTTCCTCTGCTGCTCATGTTGTTTTCTACCACAACCCCTTCTGTCTCCACCAATCAACATGAAGCAAACATCAAGAATATCTCACCACCACCACAGCCAAACATGAATCCCCATGAACTAGAAACTCTTTTCAAGATCATGGAGTCCATTTCCAATGACCAAGATTGGAGAAAATCACATCCAAATCCATGCCAACATGGGTCATCTTGGCTTGGAATTGAGTGCAAAAAAAAGAGCAATCTTGATGATCATGACAACAACATTTACCATGTCACTAGGCTTGATTTTGGGACACACCCAAACCCCACTTGCAAGAAAACAGCAACATTCCCTTCACTCATTTTCCAACTCCCAAATCTTGAATCTGTTTTCTTCATCCAATGCTTCACACACACACAAACAAGAATCTCTTTTCAAGAAAACAGAATCCTCCAACAACTTAGTTTAAGATCAAATCCCGCGTTAATCGGCCCAATCCCACCTCAAATTGCATCACTAAAATCACTCCAAATCCTCACATTATCACAAAACAATCTTCTTGGACAAATACCAGAACAAATTTTCACCCTCAACTCACTTGTTCATCTTGATTTAAGCTACAACAAGCTCACAGGCAAAATCCCAAACCAAATAGGCAATCTCAAGAATCTTGTAGGCTTAGATTTAAGCTACAATTCATTCACTAGTCCAATCCCAGACACCATTGGCCAGGTTACCACTCTTCAAAAACTCGACTTGAGCTCGAATTCATTTACAGGAAAAATCCCTGATACAATTGAAAAGTTACAATCTTTAAACTTCTTAGCCCTGAGTAACAACAAGTTAAGTGGGAATTTCCCAAAAGGGATAAATAAGCTTCAAGAACTGCAATATTTTCTCATGGATAACAACCCCATGTCCATAAAACTGCCTGAAGAATTCAATCAGCTGCATAAACTTCAAGAATTGAGGCTTTCTGCTTCAGGTTACTCAGGGGAAATACCATCAAGCTATTCTAAGCTTTTGAACTTAACTACATTGTCATTGCAGAACAATAGATTGACAGGGGAGATCCCGGTGGAGTTTTCGAGTCTTTCACATATGTATCACTTGAATTTGAGCAGAAATATGTTGTATGGTGTTGTTCCATTCAATTCAAGTTTCTTGAAAAGACTTGGTAGGAATTTGGACTTGAGTGGAAATCCAGGGCTGTGTTTGAATCCACATGAGGGGGGAAATGAAATTTATGTTGGAGTTAATGTGTGTGGGAGCAAGAAGAGTAGTTCTATAACTATGCCATTGAAGAATAGATGTGAAGCTTCGTGTGGAGTTGTTAGATCATTGTTTCTTGTTTGTTCTTTGTGTATTTTAGAATTGTTGTTCTTTGTTTAGGAATTTTAGGCTTTTAGTTGTATTATTGATTCTTTCTAGTAAAAGGTACTCCTATCGTCTTAAAATATTTATCATGTTTTTCATTTACACGCTTTCTAGTTGTGTTCTTTGTTGAGGAATTTTAGGCTTTTGGTTGTGTTATTGGTTCTTTCTAGCAAAAGGTACTCCTTTTCGTTTTAAAATATTTATCATGTTTTTCATTTACACACTTTCTTTGTTGAGAAATTTTAGGCTTTTGGTTGTGTTATTGATTCTTTCTAGCAAAAGGTACTCCCTTCGTTTTAAAATATGTATCATGTTTTTCATTTACACGCTTTCTAATTGTGTTCTTTGTTGAGGAATTTTAGGCTTTTGGTTGTGTTATTGATTCTTTCTAGTAAAAGATACTCCCATCATCTTAAAATATTTATCGCGTTTTTTATTTACAAGCTTTCTAATTGTGTCCTTTGTTGAGGAATTTTAAGTTTTTGTGTTGTATTATTGTTTTTTTTTTTGTAGTAAAAGGTACTCTCTTCGTCTTAAAATATTTATCTTGTTTTTCTTTACATGTTTTCTAATTGTGTTCTTTGTTGAGGAATTATAGGTTTTTGATTGTATTATTGATTCTTTCTAATAAAAAGTTCTCCCTCTGTCTTAAAATATTGATCGTATTTTTTATTTTACACGGTTTTTAATTGTGTTCTTTGTTGAGGAATTTTAGGCTTTTGATTGTATTATTGATTCTTTCGAGGAAGAGGTACTCCCTTCGTCTTAAAATATTTATCGTGTTTTTTATTTACACACTTTCTAATTGTGTTCTTTCTTGAGGAATTTTAGGCTTTTGGTTGTATTATTGATTCTTTCTAGTAAAAAGTATTTTATGTGGTTTCCAATTGTGTTCTTTATTAAGGAATTTTAGGCTTTGGTTGTATCATTGATTCTTCCGAGTAAAAGATACTCACTTCGTCTTAAAATATTTATCGTGTTTTCTATTTACACGCTTTCTAATTGTTTCTTTGTAGCGGAATTTTAGGCTTTTGGTTGTATTATTTATTCTTTCTAGTAAAAAGTACTCCTTCTGTCTTAAAATATTCATCGTGTTTTTTATTTTACACGGTTTCTAATTGTGTTCTTTGTTTAGAAATTTTAGGCTTTTGGTTGTATTATTGATTCTTTCGAGTAAGAGGTACTCCCTTCGTCTTAAAATATTTATCGTGTTTTTCATTTACACACTTTTTAATTGTGTTCTTTGTTGAGGAATTTTAGGCTTGAATTGTATTCTTTGTTGAGAAATTTTAGTCTTGATTAGTAAAAAGTATAACCTTTCATCTCAAAATATAGATCATGTTTTACATTTGTATGTCTTCTAATTTGTTCTTTGTTGAGGAATTTTAGTTTTGACTGTATTGATTTTTTTTAGTAAAAGGTACTCCTTTTGTCTTAAAATATTGATCGTGTTTTTTATTTACACGCTTTATAATTGTGTTTTTTGTTGAGGAATTTTAGTCTTGGCTTATTGTATTTTTCACTTTTATGCCTTTTAATTATTTTTTATTTGAGGAATTTTAGTCTTGGCTTGAATTATTGATTCTTCCTTTCTGGTTTGTATTATTGATTCTTTCTGGTAAAAGATAATCCCTTTGTCTCAAAATGTTGATCGTCTTTTTTATTGACAGACCTCCTATTTATTTTTTATTGAGGAATTTCTAAATTATTGATTCTTTTTAGTAAAAGGTAACCCCTCAGTCTCAAAACACGAATAGTATTTTTTATTTACACGTCCCTTAATTATTCCTTGTTGAGGAATTTTTCTATTGGTTGTATTATTGGTTCTTTCTAGTATGAAAAGTACTCCCTTCGTCTCAAGATACTAATAACATTTTTCATTTACACACTCTTTAATTGCTCTTTGTTGATAGATTTTAGTCCTGATTGTATTATTAGTTCTTTTTTATAGAAGCTCTGTCTCAAATACTGGTCGTATTTTTTAGTTATGGACCTTATAATTATTATTTTTATCTGAGAAATTTTTGTCTTTGCTTGAATTATTCCTAATAAAAGGTAATCTCTTCATCTCAAGATAGTTATCGTGTTTTTCATTTACACGCCCTTTTAATTGTTGTTTGTTTGTATTATTGATTCTTTCTAGTAAAAGATAATTCCTCTGTCTCAAAATGTTGATCGTCTTTTTCATTTACAATCCTCCTAATTATTCTTGTTGATCGTCTTTTTCATTTACAGACCTCCTAATTATTCTTTATTGAGGAATTTTAGTCTTGACTATATTATTAGTTCTTTTCAGTAAACTATAATCCTTTCCTCTCAAAATACTAATCATTTTTTTAATTTACATCTCCGAATTATTCTTTGTTGAGGAAATTTAATTTTGATTGTATCATTAATTCTTTCTAGTAAAAGGTATTTCCTCCATTTCAATATAGTGATCATGTTTTACATTTACACACTCCTTTAGAAAATATTAATAGTCAGGAAAGTAATACTTGATTGTTTTACTCTCATTTATGTCTTTAGATATAAAATATTTTCTTTTATTTATATCGAACAACTGAAGTGTTTATAACAGTGAAAAACAATTAGTACTAAGAATAAAATAAAAAGGAAATAATTAATTTTTATCTTGATTTTAGACAAATAATTTAAGATAATCATTAACAATATTATTACTATCAAAATTCCATTTAAAATTATTTTTATACATCCGATCAAAAAATTTCTAAACCTACTATATTTAGAGTATCAAAGCATCTTCATAATTGTGTCCAATTTAATATATGTTGAACACTAAACATAGTTAACCTTTATTTAGGCAATTTTATGATCCCAATGAATCTAACTTTGTAGGTCTGAGCAACAAACTATTTGCACAGACAAAGGGAGTCATACATAGGTGAGTTGTCTTTGTGTACAAAATGTTATGTGTATGCCTTAGTTTTACCAAAAAAAGAATAATAATAATAATTAGAGGTCAACAATAAATATATTCTTATATCTTATATGACAAAATAGATTAATAATCAAAAGTACATCTGAAGTATTTTAATTTTTCGAGTTTCACAAAATATGAATAGTAGCAATCTTTGTGTTTTTGACGCATCTCCTTCTTATGTAATGTGTCGATAGAGATATCTGTGAAATGGTTTCATCTATATCATATTCATTTTTATACGTCCCATGAACGAATCTTAATATGTAAATAAAATTCTTTTCTTTTTATTAGTCACAACAACGAAAAAGGACATGAGTATTCCGTCTGAACCATCACAAACCATTTATCAAAGCACACCTCAACTATCAGATAATGTTTATTTTCCTACCTAAATATCACTATCGTTCAGGTAGGAAAACAAACAATTAATATTTGAGGTCTGTTTTGAAAAATAGTTAGCGATTCTTCAGGTAGGACTCACATATTTATAATTCAGGTATGAAATTCAAAAATTTAAAATACTTTACATGTGTTTTTGATCCTCCACTTAAAATAAAATTCCTGATCAACGTCTACTATGAAACTTTCTTCTCACACCAAATGATACAACAATTACATATTTAGTATAGTTTCATAAATGAAATCCAAAGAGAATAATAACATGTATACAGACCTTACCTTTATCTTTGTCAGATAAAAAAATTATTTCAGATAAAATTTTCGATTCTTTTAGAACATTATTTGAAAGAAATAGAAGAGTGAACTAATATATTACCAATTAATATTGTGCAAGTAGACACAACATTTTGTGTAGGGACATGAACATGAATGCTGTATAATGAAGAAACAAGACCTTCAGAGCAGGAAAGGACATTAGTTTTTTAAAAATAAAAAATAAAAAGAGACTGAAAATTAGCTGTTGGATTCCACTTCCAGCTTCTTATCTCATTGATTTTTTTTTTAAAAAAAATATACAGCATTTTTCAAATATATCTAGCTGCAATTTTTGTCCTATATACTTACATGATCATAAATTTTTACCTTATATTTACTTTCACTACTATTCGAATTATAACCAACTATATACGAGTAAAATAGTACCACCACGGGTTTGTGGTAGAGTGATAAGTATTCTTTCATCCTTAATCAGAGGTTTCTGGTTCGAGTCGCCTTTGTTAGGGAGCACTTTACCTCCCGATGTGGGACTTTCCGACACGAATCTAGATTTAGTTGGACTCCAAATATGGGTATCGAACACTAGATGGGAAACCATAAAAGATATATATATATATATATATATATATATATATATAAGTAATTGAAGTAAATGGTAGAGATCAAGTACGTGTCGAGAGGTGAAATTAAAATTTGAAATTTATGTGTTTTGAATTTATTATTGAATTCATAATTCATTTTAGTTATTGATCACGTGATTAAATATGTATATACAAACATATTAAGTGAATTTTTTTTTACATATAGATATATGTTGTAAGTAAAAGCTTGTTCAACTGAATCTATACCTAATATTATAGTTTCGTCCTTGACCTATGCTAGTAGCAGCATCTAAAGATATATTCAAAATTTAAATTTAATATATGAGGTCAAATATAGAATTAATTTTAGTATAAATCTTTTGACTTATTAGATTCAAAATCAATTATCAAATTTATAGTCCTTTTTTTCAATTTTTTTTAATGAGAAACTTACCTAAATATATCATATTTTAAAAAATATTTATCATTTATAATTATATGATTTTAATACATGTATAATTCACTTTTAACACATGCATGGTACAATTTTTTTTAATCAAAACAAACATAATATATTTTGAACCACTTATAATACATCTATAATTACATACAAAATTTACTTTTATACATATTGTAATATAACTATATTACATGTATAGTTCATTTTAAATATATAATGCAGTTTTTTTGGTATTAAAACAAGTGCATACATTTATAATACATATATATTGTATATATAATTTACTTTTAATGCATAATATAGTAACTATAGATGATAAATATTTTCTAGATATAGTATATCAAAATAATAACTAAAAAAATATACTTAAAAAGCTATATACGTTATGAAAAATAATTCAAAAAGGTAATTATAGCATTTTCTATTCGGAATTAAATAACCATATTGGAGTTTGATTAATCTGGATTTGCGCCTTGTAAAGCCCATTTCAAGGAAACACTCAATAAAAAACTGACAATTTTACACAAATTCCATAGCACTAAAAGTTAATTACTTAATATCCCTACTCTTTTCAAATTACATAAATCCCTTAAAATTTAAGGATTTCGAATACGTAATTCAGTGTCCCAATTCATCATATCCCGATATCGTGTACATCACTCAATTTCTTGATACATCACGTACTGATATATTACTTTGTTGATACAAGACACACTTATTTCAATACATCACTCAATGTCTTGATACATCGAATCTTGATATATTCTCTTTGTTGATACAAGATATATCTGTCTTGATACATTGTGTAAGTGATATGTCCAAGAATAGAAGAAAATAGAAATTTTTGTAACTCTTTCAAATGATAAAATATTTTAAAGAAGATGATAAAAATAAGTTGTGTATTTAGATAATTTTTCCTAAAAAATTTGTTCATGTCTAAACTTCGATACTGAAACATTTGATCAAAGAACGAACAACCTTATCTATCGTAGCCGTTCCTTTGAAAATAGCTTGAACTAAATGATACTACATCATTTTAACTGTTTGGATGACTATAAAATATCTTCATTGGGTAGGGGGTTGTGGGAGTAACTATTGCTAAAAGGAATAAATATTCCACATACACTTTTTTTGTAGAAAAGGAACAAAAGCAAAAGTCTAAATACTGTTTTTTTTTAATTTCCAAATTGTAGTGCAAGTAAATGTTCACTCAATCACTTGTCACAAAAAAGGACTATCAATTAAATACACTATTTTCATGCATTGTATAATTGATGTATGTGCCTTTTTCCCATGCTTCATTACAATTTTGTCCACATTGTGTTCTTTAGAAATTGCCCCTTTTTTCACCAAACATTGAGGAAACAATGTACACAAGTACAGTTGCTATTGTAGGAAATTTGATAAATACTCATTGAGAAAAATGATTTAAAAAGAAAAAAAGATTTAAGGAGAAAAGTAAAAAAAATTAAACTCAAAATTACGAAGAAATGCCAATTTTGTTCCTGAATTATGTGAAAGGTTCAATAATAATATATCCAGTGAAATCTCATAAGGAGTCTGGGGAGGATAAAATGTATACAGACCTTACTATTACCTCGTAAAAATGAAGAAACTATGTTCGAAAGACCCTCATCCCACGAATGAAACTTTAGAAAAGAGCCATAAAATGTAAACTTTAGCCCTTACAAGTGTAAATGTTTTTTTTTTTTTTACAAGAAAATAAACAAAAGCAAAAGTCTGTATATTTTGTTTTTATTCCCAATAGGAGTGCAAGTAATGTTCACTCAATCACTTGTCAAAAGGACACAATCAAATATATATATATATGTATGTATGTATGTATGTATGTATGTATGTATTCATAATTCATGTTTGTATTTATACAGTTGTCCATATTGTGTTATTTGAAAATATATGGCCCCTTTATAAACATTCCTTGCTGAAAATGGGGCCAAAAAATAATTACTGTATATTATAAAGAAATATAATTATTAAAAAGTTATTTTTTTAAGATTTATTCGATCTATTTTGATTTGACACGAAATTTAAGAAAGTATGATCTTAATTTCAAAGATAAGTCAAATATATCAATATGCATATTGATTTTGTGAGCATAAATATTTCACATAAAAATAAAAATTAAAAAATTATCAAAAGAAAAAGATCATTTTTTTTAAGTGAATAAAAAATACAAATAAAAATAAATCAAATACATTAAAATTTGAAAAAGTATATTAAGGATGATGAAGTGGAAAAAAGAGTACTTTGATTCCAATAAACATAATAACAACTGACAAAAATACTCAAGTTGTTGGCCAACTATTATATTATGAGTCATGACATGGTCAGGAATTTGGTGAAGGATTGGATATTTAATTTTAATTTAATTTTTGTAAAATTAAATATATATTTCTAATAGTTAATATTAAATTTATGTACATTATATTATTTTATGGTGAAGAGTGTGCATCGAACCATCATCGCCTAAGATGGTGAAGGGTGGTTCGACGCACACCCTTAATACCGAAGAAGAAGAAGAACAATAAGTTTAGTATAGTCTTATAAGTGAGGTCTGAAAATGATACCGTGTATGCATACCTTACCCCCCACCACCAATCTTGGAAGGTAGAGAAGTTTTTTCCAACAGACCTTCCACTCGAGGAGAAGCAATTCAGGAAAAAAATAATAATAAAACCAACTAAAGAAAGCATGACAAAGTATTCTGAAAAAGAAGATAGTAACTATACAAACAAATACGATATATAATCGAAGTACAAGATACAATCAAATATACATTTATAATAGTTAATATCAAATTTATGTACACCACGTAATTTTATGGCGAAGGGAGTGCATTGAACCATCACCGTCTAAGGTGGAGAAGGGTTGTTCGATGCACATCCTTAATACTGAACAACAACAACAACAAACAACTCAATGTAGTCTCATGAGTGAGGTTTGAAAAAAGGATAGTATGTATGCATACCTTATCCCTATCTTGGGAGGTAAAAAAGTTTTTTCCTACAGACTTTCAACTCAAGATGAAGCAGTTCAGAAAAAAATAATAATAAATAAAGCATGACAAAGCATTTTGAAAAAGAAGATAGTAACAATATAGAAAATATGTTACATGATCGAATTACAAGATACAATAAATAGTAAACGAATTTGAAAGAACAAGAAACTAACAACTTCTAGTATATTAGGATAAGCGAGACACTGATCAACTATTTATCTATCTTCTACTTTAATTCATGTCCTCTGTATATAACTTCTTATCTAAGGTCATCTCCTCAATAAGCTGTGTCATGTCATTTTTTAATCATCTTTCATCAATACTTATTCGACTTATTTTTACTTCTTCTGAATTCATCCACAGCCAACCTCTGACACCTCTACATTAAGATAAACCATACATCCTCTCTTCGTATATCGAAACCATTTTAGATGAATGGAAAAAAAAAACAGTTCACTTAAATCACTTGTGGCAGTTTTGTCCACATAGTATCTTTGGCAATGGTCCCTTTGTTCATACATTAAACACACCAAACATTGAGTAAACAGTGTACACACTGCAATGCTACTGTTGGAAATTTAAATTAAATACAAAAATGGGACCAAAGTAATCAATACTATGAAGAAAAAGAATTTAAAAAGTTTTACATAAATTCAAATATTTCCTCCGTTTGAAAATGAATGACCTACTTTTTTTGGTAAAATTTTAATTTCAACTTCCACATGACATGTTTCAAACCATAAGATTAAAGGGCATTTTAGTACATTTAACATAACTTTAATTTCAGACCACAAAATTGAAAAATCTTCTTTATTTTCTTAAATTAAAATACTCCCTCCGTTTAAAAAAACATGACTTACTTTCTTTTTTAGCAGAACTTTCATTTTAAATTTCCATGTGGCATGTTTCATGCCATAAGATTAAATGATATTTTGGTACATTTAATGTAACTTTAATCTAAGATAATAAGATAGAATTTTTTAATTATTTTTTAAAACTCTTTATAAAATTAAATTAAATCATTCTTTTTTAACTGTTCATTGAAGTACTCATTCAGTCATTATTATCATATTGGAGACAAAAAAACATAGTAATGTCAAAGTCCTCACGTGGGTAAAAGAATACAGTACTTATAATAATAGTCCTAACTATTAATTGTAGATATTGTTGTTGTCATGGGTCCTGCCTACTACCTGCCTTTTCCTTTTCAATTCTCACCTAATTGTTGGGGGGTTGGTGGAGGAGGGTGAGGGGGTTGGGGTTGGGGTTGCGGGAGGGGGGGGGGTTGGAGGTTTAATTTACGTAAGCCATGAAACAATCATTAATGCTTATATTAGGACAAGTGTCTACATCATATCTTTGAATGTGCACTTTCCGAAATCTTGCTAACGCAGAATGCTTTGTACTGTCTTCCGTTCCAACTAATAAGGAACAATGGCAATGGTAGCAAGGGGCAGTCCTTTCTGAAATCTTGTTAATGCAAATTGCTTTGTTCGGTGTTCCATTCCAACTAATAGGGAGCAATGGTAATGGTGAAAAGGGGCCGTCCTTCCCAAAATCTTGCTAAGACAGAAGGCTTTTTGTTATGTGTTCCATACCTAGGGAACAACAGTAATGGTAGAAAGGGGCAGTCCTTTCCAGAATCTTGCTAATGCAGAATGGTTTGCACCGTGTTGCATTCCAACTAATAGGGAACAATCTGCTAACGCAGAATGCTTTGTATTATGTTCTCTAAACTTATGCCTTGAAAAATTATGTCATTAGATAAGGATATTATAATGAACAGTAGAGGCACACCACCTTGACATAAGACCAATCCCTGCAAAAACTTGAAAACAATTTTGTAGAAAATAATGATGAAATAAATGTATACATCAAAGTGTCAAAATTTATGCATCCTAATTTACAAAAAGAATTGCTTGCAATAAGCTACAAAAGTATCTCAGATTTTGAGAGTTGTTATGAATCCTCCTAAAAAGAGTTCCAGCAGAAGAAAGTTCTCTGAACGTAATGATTCGTTTGGAAACAGTGGCACAAGACTGGAAAGCTTGGTGGAACATTTGATACTGGATAGATGCATGATGCATCTGTCGTCTTCCTGTCAGCACCGAGCTTTTTTCATGAAATAGTTACATTGATTAACTGGAACACAACTGTGCAGAATTTGCGACTAGCATGCGAATTCATCAGCAACTAAAGGAGGAATGAAAGAGCAGCCTTGCAGTGTCTGCTCAAAGATATGGCCTACTTTAAGCAATTTCTCCTGCATTCAGTTTAGCAAGTAAAATATGAAGAACTTTAGGAACACACAAGCAAGCGCAATGAACAGAAAAGCAAGACAAGGAAAAGGAGAAGGCATATAAGTAGTTCACGACAACATTTTTGAAGAGTCCGAACAACATAGCTAGAAACCATGTGATTCAAGGTTAAAATGATTTTGGAGATCTCTTCGGAATATAAAATGGCTCTTTAAACTGTCTGCGCTTCTTTCATTTGTGAAGTAGCAGTTAGTCAATACAACTTTCGACGCTCCTCATGGGTCATCTGGAAACAGTCGCTTTATGTTTTTAAACATAGGGGTTAGGCTGCGTACATCCGACCCCCCCAACCCCGCAATGAGCGGGAGCCTTTTGAGGCACTGGGGTATGTTGTTGTTGTTGTTGTTGTCTTCGGTATATAGACAAGCATATCCTTCACTGCACTCTAAAACTACTTGGTGTTCTAATTTCATTTCTAATCATGTCCTACTTCTTCAGCTTTGCTTGCGTTAAATTTGAATATTTGTGCTCCCTAGTTTCAGTTTTTCTTTTCTACAGTCATACAAAGAGTGAATATATTCAACACCTCTTTTTAAGATGCTCACGTTTATGTCGATTCCAGTTTTGAGCTAAGTAGCTATATCATTGCTCTTTTACCCAACTTACTAACTTTTCTCAAAAGAGAGATCTAGATAACTCGAACAATCCCCGCAATCAAATATCCTTTATTTTCTCAACGCTGGAATACCAACTGGAACTAGTTGGAGTGCTGAAACTCACCTCTTCAAACGCAGCACCAATCATCTGAACACCAACAGGAAGGGCCACAGAATTGCTATCAACAAATCCACACGGGACAACTAATGCTGGAAGACCAGCCAAGTTGACATTGATCTGACGATGATAAATATAATAATCAATTGAAGAGAACAGAAAATAGACAAATAATTACATCATCATCTGACTAGAGGGGAAAATAATAAAGAAAATCACCATGAGAAATTTAGAAGCAAAATGAAAAACTACTTACAGTCATAATATCACCAGCATACATTGACAATGGATCGTTCTTCTTTTCACCTGTAAATTCCACGTCGTAGCAAGAGTTACTATCGCCTTTCAACAGAAAGATCTTTGGACAAAAAGGAAGGAAAACAAAAAGGTAATTAAGCAAGATCGCAAAGAAGATTCATCAGTAAACACAAAAGCTAAAAAAAGTGTACCAATTTTATAAGCTGCTGATGGTGCAGCAGGTGAAATCAAAATATCATTCTCATCTAATGCTGCCCTGAAGCTTTCTCTTACCAAAGTCCTGACCTGGAACAGAGTCACTCTTTAACATCTTGAAAAATTAAGATAAGCAAGAAATCATCAAAGCCTCGTATATTGGGGTGACGTAACTCTTTAAAATGTGAATTATTGCAAGATGATGAGAGTAGCAAAACGTCTAATAGATGCATCACCCAAACAGTTCTAACTGCCACATAGACAAATGATTCAAACTCAGCTTGAGCTTGACAAATTTTTTAGATCTACAACTTCACGGTTTAAGACACAATGAATAACTGATGTGAAGAACGTCTTGGATAAGCATTATCCAGAGATATAAAAGAGTATCATTTAAGTGACTGAATATTTCCTTAGTTCTGATTGGCCTGTATTAGTATCAATTATATAAAGATGCATGAGAATATGAATATCAAGAAAGTGTTTGCACTTTTAATTTTAATGGCTATGCGGACTTGGACTATTCTAAGAACATAGATGTACAACCTGCTGGGCTCTCTTGTAATATGCATCATAATAACCAGCAGACAGAGCATATGTTCCCATTAGGATTCTCATTTTGACCTGTAAAGACATTTAATTCAGTCAGTCCAATATTCTTTTTGATCATGTGTCAGTGCCAGCTTGCCTGCAAAGATTACGAGAAAGGGAAGCAGGAGACCCCTTTTAGATTTAACCATTACAGAACTACTTTACACAGAATAGTTTTTTTTCCTTGGTTACCTCAGAACCTAAACCTCTAGCACGGGATTCCCCATAGAGGGAGTTTAGTTCTTCAGCAACAGCTTGTTTCCCATACCTGCAATTTTTGACATCACATTATCCCTTGGGTCTTCATCAAAAAAAAAAAATTGAGCAAACATTATGACGTTTAACATTTTGAAAGTTTTTCTTTTTTTTTTTTAATAACAAGGGGAACCCGCAACCTCTACCCTTTGGATGCGCACAGGGTAAACCCCCGCTCCTATGCAAGGCAGTCTCCGCAATTACTTCTTGTCTAAATTATGGTTCATATCCACCTATTCTCTTAGCAAAATGGCACTGAATTCTTAGTTCTTGAGACTAGTATGGAGTAATTAAAAGAATATATCAGTTCAAACTCATCATGGGCACTCCTCACTACTTTCTGTTCTCTTCAAATGGTAGGAATTAACAAGAAATTACTTGGTTATCCTCCTCCAACTTGGCAACTAAAACTGAGGGTTAGGGCTGAGGAATCCGCACAAATATCAGAACTGAAGATAGTACTGCTGTTATGTACTTATATTGTTTCTGATAATGGTAACAGTACAGCATAAAGCTATGCTGGTAGCCAAATTTACAATAAATCCAAAGAGTCATCTATCCTTTTCTACCGTTATGTTTATATTTGCCCTGAGGAATGGGAAGGAAAGGTCAGATGCAAATAAAATTCTCTGCAGCTGTTTTTGAGAAATTTTATATACATGTTTTTTGAGAATAATTCTTCGCTCCATTACCTGATACCATCGTAACGGGACAAATTTGAAGAAGATTCAGATGAAGCAAGGATATAGTAAGCTGGTAATCCAAGAGAGAAGGATGGCAAAGAGACCTGCAAAAACCAAAAATTACCAAATAATTCAAATAAGGAATGCCAAAGCATTTGGTAAGCTAAAGCGAGGGTCACCAATACTGGAAGTGAAGAATACCTCAGTGACAGTGCATCCAAGTTCTTCAAGATGACTGGCAGCACCACGGATTGAAGAAATTACATCCGGGTCAACTCCATCTTCAATGGTTTCCCGGATCAGACCAACTCTCAGTCCTTTCAGAGGTTTGGAGTCCAAATGATCTCTTGCAATAAATTGGGAAGCAAAATCGGGAACTTCCTGAAAAGTATTGTTGTCAAATAATTAAAGCAAACCTATAATTTTGTTCATTTCGACACGTTGTTCTGCTATGTTTGTAATGAATACAAAGAAGTTTTGACATATAATGCCAGAGAAAGTTAGTTCTATGTTATTAGCGCATGGCTGGAGCAGTACCCTATCTGCTAATCTTTTATTGGTTTAAATTATATATGATAGTGAAACCTTGTTACGGTTTATTGGAACTTTTGTATAGATGGTCAGAGTTTTACACTTTCAGGTTCCCTTTTGCTTAGTTTCTGGATGTAATGAGAGAACATTCTTAGTGATGGCTTTTGACATAAATATGCTTACCATTTCAAAAGATGAGTAGCTGGGGTAATGGCGTAATATGATTTGATTCAAGTTTAACAAGAGTTTGTTGGCTTTTTCCTTCTGATATGAAGCACAATATTGTTTATATTCCTATTTTTGGAACAGAAAAAAGATCTAGGAGGAGTCACAAAGTACAGCAAGCAAAGATCTTGTACAGACTAAAAATAGAACTCAGATGAATGTCATTGTTAATAAATATGGCAAAGATAGTTTTAGAAACCAAAATCCTTTAGCTCTCGTTATAAAGTTATAGAAGAGGTTACTTGACTAGAAAATTTACTGAGATGAGGTTCTTCTCTGAAGAAAGTTCAGGAGGCGAGATTGAACATCAGGAGGATTCTCAGATACAATGATGGATTGTTTTCTGGTGCATCATGTAACAACTTGTTGCAGGAAAGTTGTGGGAATGTTGATGAACACACGCCATGGAAAATATTATGGAAGACCATAGCACCACCTAAACTTGCCTGTTATGGTTGGATGATAGCTCATGATGCACGTCTTCCTCAACATATGTTGCAGAGAAAGAAATCAGCTGATGAGCAGATGCCTTTCCAATTTTTGGTGAACCCTCTTCTGAAGCAATATAGCACTTATTTTTTGCATTGTCATTAGATATGGAAGATTTGAATTTTATTATAGAAAATGTTTTTGGTATTTATGGTGATGCCAAAGAACCTTAGAAGCCTCTTATGAAGCTGGCAGGCACAGACCATCAGAAAGAGACAGAAGATGTGGAAGACCACTCCCCAGTGCATTACATGGACTGTACAGCTAGAAAGGAGTAGTAGATGTTTTGATGCAAAGGAGGACTCTCTATTGTTACTCCCTCCGACTCAATTTATCTAGGCACGAAATTGAAGAAAAAAATTTGAAAAGAATTTGTAATTTAGAAGAATAATAGATATTTATGTAACTATAATTACTATCTTTTATTGCTTGTATAAAACATAGATGCATTCAGAACTTAGTGCTTGGTTCAAATGATATTTTGTTAACTAGTATGATAAGCTATAGACTTGTTTGACTACCTCATATGCTATAGACTTGTTTGACTCCCTTGTGAGGTAAGCTTGAACAAGTCCATTATTTTGTACTGGCTTTAGTACTTTCTTGGAGCTTGTCGAATAATAAAGAAAGAAAGAAAGAAAAACTTGTATCGAAAGCTTACTTTCTTGCTACTTGTTGCGTCAAACTTGTCATGACCAGAAATTGCATGAAGGAGAATGCCTGCATCAGCAACTGATGAACCAAAACAACCAATAACATCCAGAGATGAAGCATATGCCACAAGTCCGTATCTGGAGACACGCCCATATGTTGGCTTCAGACCAACAACACCACAGAAAGATGCTGGTTGCCTAACACTTCCACCAGTATCACTTCCCAATGATACCATACATTGTCTAGCAGAAACAGCTGCAGCTGAACCCCCTGATGAACCACCTGGTACCCGGGACAAATCCCAAGGATTTGCTGTCACCTAATAATACCAAGATGCATCACCTGAGTAAACCATGTTAAGTTACAAACTGGACTCGTTTGAACAGATTCTTTTAACTACACTTATGCCATACATTACTCACAGTTTCAACATGGTAGAGCATTTACTCTATCCCTTCTAATGCATACAATTTGATGTATCCAATTCAGAACCCCCAAATAGATGAGGCTGGAGAGATAAAGATGGAAACTTTAGTTACATTAAATGGGGAAGAATGAAAACTTCAAATTGTTTTTTCTCACAAATTAGAATTTTTCTCCTAACCTCGATTGCAGAAGCGAACCTTAAGCCACCGGACAAAAATTATTCAAGCCCGACTAATTTTTCTTAGTAACCATGGTGTCTGGACTCTGGACCACTTGTGCGCACCTCGACTTCAACTAATTCCAGGGTACCTTTAACCTCCTACCTAGCTACCAATCTAATTATCAAGGCTTAGACAGATGTGACCTCTTGTTTCCAACCCACTTCATTGAACACCTAAGTTGGACGGACTCTTAACTTTCGATGCTGCACCTTTGTCGGATTCTCCAAAAATACACTACTTTTAGAGAATCCGAAGTGCACCTGCTGACATTTTTGAAAAGTCCGAGCAACATTGTTGAACACTAGGCTACTCAACTTGTTGCGGTACAGTCCAACAACAACATACCCAGTGAAATCCCACAAGAGGGGTCTAGGAAGTACAGAGTGTACCAAACCGTACTCCTACCTTGTAGAGGTAAGGAGACAGTTTTGAGAAACATGGGGCTGGTTAAGCTAGATGAATAAGGGAAAGATATCCCAGCACAGTATTCTGCTTAGTTAATACAATGTTTCGATTTTCAGTATATAACTTTGCATTACTAATTCAAATTCCAACCTGAATCATTATCCTACATATCTAGTCCATGAAGTGAACTACCCTTAACTCATTTCAAAAATGAATCTTGGGAATACCCATTTGCCATTTCTTCAGTAAATAATAAAAAAAAAAAACATAAGTACCTGATAAGCAGAGCCTTCAGTAGTACTCCCCATCCCAAATTCATCCATATTCGTTTTCCCAATAACAATTGCACCACACTTTTTCATCTTCCCAATAGCAGTAGCATCAAATGGGGGTCGATAATTTTCCAAAATCTTTGACCCTGCAGTTGATGGCATATCAAAAGTACAAATATTATCCTTAACCCCAACCAAAACCCCAGCAAGCGGACCCAATATCTCATTCTCCGCAATCTTCCTATCAATCTCCTCAGCCTCCTTCAATACAACGTCGGATACATACAGAAAGCTCTTGAGGTGGGGTTCTGTATTGCGTAACCGGTTCAAGAAAGTTCCGGCGAGATCAATGGCTGAGATTTCACGGGATAAGAGCGCTTTACGGATTGTGAGGATTTGGGAAGGTGGGGGTAGGTGGGTAGAGGTGGGGTGGGTGTGGAGGCATTTGAGAGAGAAGCATTGTAAACGGAGAAGACGAGGAGTTTGTACTGAAGATAGCATTTCTAGTTTGCTAACGGTGAGTGAAGAAGCTCAAGCTTTTCCAGGTTTTATCCACTTTAAGGGGTTGTTTGGTTGGTATGAAATTGAGACAATGTGTGTGGTCTATCGACATTCAAATTAATTTAGTCGATTTTTAAATTTTTAAAATTAAATGAGATTAAATCAAAAAAATAACTATTCGATTTGGTTTATCTTTTTGGTTTTTGAAGTAATTTTGTTGAGCACATACATATTTTGATTGACACAAGTACCTGTGTCTGGTACATCAATAATGCACAAAAAGCTATTGTGAGTTCAATTAAGTAACAATACAAGAGTTATTATCGTACAAAAAAAGTGATTTAGTTAATCAATACTA
>JAABOM020000002.1:2439485-2451139 GCA_011800125.2 Solanum clarkiae
TTTTTGTTTGGTTCGATTCGGTTATTTTTCGATTTTTTTAAGTAAAACAAAAATCAAAATCAAACTAAATAATATCGATTTTCAAAATTTAAAAACCTAACATAACCAAGCCAAATAAAAGATCGAATTTTTTAATTAATTTGGCTCCAACTGTGGTTCGATTTGGTTCCAATTGCGTTTCAATTTGATTTTTTAACTATAACTATGAACAACTCTAATTATAAGTATTTAGCAAAAATATTATTATTGTTATAAATAGTAAATATTTTCTTAATATAGTACTTCTCTGTCTCATTTTAATTTAATTTGTGAGGCAATGCACGCATTAAAAATATTTAAAAATAAAATTCAAACCATATTTTTCACTATTACCCTTTATGAAGTCATAAATATGTAGTATAATTTATCTCCTAAAAAATATAAAATTTCAACAAATGAAAAAATATATTAAACTTTAAACAATCTAATTATTTTGAACACTAAAAAAGTCTAAAAAATTAAATTAACTTAGCACGAAGAGACTATATTTACGTAAGTTTCCCATTTTTTGACTATGAATAAAAGGAGCCTCTATCTCTACAATTTAATTTAAAAAAAATATTTAGACATAAAATTTTGACTATTTTATCTTAACTAAAATATTTATTTTGAGTGTAATCGATAATGAAATTTCTTATACATCCTTTTGTCATAATTCTCTATCATGAGTGTATCTAAGTTGAAGTCGAATAAAATTATAGTTACCGATTTATCATGCTGCAAAAATCTAATCAAACTTAAAAATACCAAATCATATCAAATTAATTTGATGTAATAATGACACACTATTTTAAAAACTCGAATATCAAAATTTACTGAACCGACGCTTTCAATATCGTACCATGTCCACCCCATATTGAAAATAATTTAGCCTTGTTCCCTTTTAACCCTATTGAACTGTGGATATTAATATCCTTTCCCTACCTATTGAACCAAAAACAATATCTTCAGACATTCTTGTCTTTTGATAGAATCTAATAGTGTCTCCCAAATCAGACAACTTCTGAAGAATATCTACATTGCACTAATTTGACAAAGAAACACTGTAATTTCTATTCTGCAGTGCAAGGGGGTGGCGCCTCAACTAGTTGCTCGCGTAATTTTGGTGAAGATAGAACAGCTTCCACCGAGCCAACGTTTTCAACAAACAATGCAGGACCATACCGCTGGCTGTGTCCATTCGATATGTTGTCTTCACTTCTGAGACTGATAAAAGAACAGTTCACAGGTCAAGAAAAATGTAGAAATGATATCAGATTGGAAGAACAGCAGAAGATAGATGAAAATTTAGAACCTAGCACAAATTGGCATTCAAGTGTGTGGCGTAGTGGTCGCTAAGGTGGTATGAGAAACATGGAAGACTAGGAAAAACACTAGTTGCTTTCATCTGACTAACCTTGATGGAAGAAAGTGGGAGGTGGCAAGTACTTGGTGGAATAGTCGAGGTGTGTTAAAGCCAGTCTGGACACCACCATGATAGAAGGAGGTCGTAGCCTAAATCAGGAAGGAGATGGTTTATCCTAGCACAACTTAAGAGACTAAGGGCTCGTTTGGTGTAAGGGATAAATGAAAATAATTCCAGAATAAAATATTATCCCAACTTAAATGTCCGTTTGGTTGGCTTAGAAGAGATAAGGGATGGTATAATAATCACATGACAAATGTACCCTTCCCTTTATTACTTTTTATACCTTATTTTGTATATATATATATTTACATTATTTTTAATATAATATATAATAATATTCAAAATCTTCCCTCCTTATTTTTATAATACTTCTTCATATTTTTCTATTAAAAAATTACACTATACAGTATAATTTTTATTGAGTAATTATTATATTTTTTATATTTTGATTTTTCATAAATCCTTTTTTACTTAAGAAACTTAAAAATGCAAGTTCTATTAGTAAATTATTTTTTAAAAAAAAATTATTTTAAACGCATACGATATTATTATGGAAATGCACACCTAAAAATATTTAAGCTAAATAAGATGAAAGATTTATTTTAAAAACAAATATTGAATAACTAAAATTAGCAAAGAAAATATATTAAAAACTAATAAAGTGAAGGATATTTTTGTAAACAAGCATAATATTCGTAAAATTTATCCAACATACCAAACACTCAATAAGAAATAACCTCAACATAACTTATCCCATCATTACTAATCCCAACATAATTTATCTCATCATAACTTATCCCATCATAACTTATATTCAGACTAAATGACCCTTAAGAATACACATGAGCAGGTGAATCCTTTGCAAATATAATAGGCGATGCTCTAACTAGATATGGCTGCATTGTTATCACCATGATGCACAGATAGAGTAATCTTATTTTTGATATGCTTAAAACCAGCGGTGTCATGCCTGAATATGCTAACCCATTGCTGTCATGTTAGAAGCTGAAAGGAACAGCAAAGAGAAGGCCAGAATCTGGCATTAACCCCTTATGCTCTCAAGCAGACAGTTCGGATAAAGAAACTTCAGGAGGAGTGGAAAGTAATGTTCTTCACATCTCGAGTATCTTTCTTATTTCTTGTGTAATTTTTGGAGTTCAAAGGATAGGATTGTAGATACTTAAAAGAGACAGCGCATAAACTAACAGTTCTATTGTCATGACTACACGTTACTTTGTTTACACCTTGTATAGGAGAACTTATACCCTTTCTGCTACCATTGACATTTCATCTATTTGTTAAAGAGAATGTGAAGCAGAAAGAAGATTTCTTTTACCTTCACAAGGAGAGCCAAGAAGACATCGCCACCATTGGGAACATCAAAAACAAGCCATAGTTCACCCAGCTATCAAGACCCTCGACCTTGGTCATTTTACCATGCATAGAGATCCAAAAATTTGTGACAGGGCAGGAACTTTGTGGCTCCTGTGGCATATTCCTAATCAAAGTTTGTTTTCTTCTAAATGGGGTGGGCAATAGCCTAATAAATTTACAAAGAGCTAAGAAAGTGGCGTCAATTAACACTGACCTCAATATTTGAGTCACTAGTTGGATAATGAACATCTGAACTTGCTAGTGTTCGTCGTAAGTCTTGGCTGGACTGCCGAAGAGGCATCTCTAATGTAGACTTTTTGGAGTCTTTGCCAGAGAATGCTTTATACGCAGAATCAGTGTGTATCGTCTCCATCACTGAACCAAAAAAGTTTGTTACGGGTACCTATCAATGACAGAATAAGGATGTCATTGCCTGTTTCGATTTCAGAATAATATCACTACAGGTTACTTAGATCGTTGGTGCATATATACATCCCTTTCCCAATATGTGAAAAAACAAATATATCAGATAATCATCTAAATTGAGAACTCATAAGTCACAATCTGTTGTTACAATGTTGAACAAAAAAAGGGAATAAGGATTTGTAAAACTCTATACTATTTGGACCTTTTATTTGGGGAGGGAGAGCAAGGTTGAATGGCATTGAAACAAACACCAGAATAATTTTAACTATGTACCTCTTCTAGTCGGCGAGGGTATAGATCTGTTCGATAATATGCAGTTGACATCAGCATATTTGGATTATATGAACTGAAAAGACTGCAACAGGAAAAAGAGAAAGGAGATTTTATCAAAAAGAGTGCACATTGACAAACAGACACAGTTTGGACCAACAACCAAAACATATCATCTTCTGAATAAGAGAAGGTCAAGGGAGAAAAAAGAGGATGATAGTTATGCAGAAGTTTTAGAATCCATGAGGCATAGCCTATGCAACAGCAGGGAATACCAGTAGTCAAGTACCCAATGACAGCTTCCTTTTCAAACTAGACCAAGTATTCTGCATCTACTTTTGGTTTGACTTTGCTGTAAAGTCCATATGACATGTATGAATTGAGCAGGTAGGTTATCCAAGATGTGAAACAGGCAAGTTAATTATCATCTGAATACCCCATTATAACAGTTGCCTCTTATAGTTCCAAGGTTTGCATAAAAGACTTCAATAATCCAAGAAGCATCCCTAAGTATAAGGTAAATTCCAAAACCTGCCTAATAAGGTACATACTTTGATATGGATAATAAAAAATTGAAGACTCTCCTCACTTGATTTTCTGATTCTTCCCACCTGATTTTCAAAAATCTGTGGGTCAGCCCACAGTCAGATCCTTGAACAGCCAGACTTTCATCCTTCAAAATTTTCTGAATTATACATGATTCACAATATAAGGACCATATTTTTGTATCTATATTATCAAGTGAAACCCAAAACTGATCCATGGCCATAGAAAAATTATTTCTGTTTCTTCTTGGTTTACATTTTTGAAAAAGATAGCCTCTCTCTGTTACCTTTCTATGCAAGTGGATGACTCTCCTTTTGACAATGAAGAAGGAAATTCATGCCACAAAGTTACATGCGGTAAAAAGTAAGGCTGGGTGTGAGATACGCAGCCTAAATTCCAGACAAGAAATAATCCACTTGAAGAATATCTACAGAATTGCTCACTCATAGTCTTAATTACAGTAAAAAAAATGTAAAGCAAACAAGTAGTGGATAGTTGGAACTTGATGTCAGTAGTTATACAATCAATAATTTTCAAGACAAATGACTTACATTCTACAATATCAAGAAAAACACCCAGTATTACACCTATATCTGTAAAAAGTAGTTACCTGCCCAATGAAGCATTATCATACATGTTCACCCTCTCAAAAAATGCGAGAGTATAAAATGTGAATCGATCTATAACTGAGACGCCAACCTGTACGGAGAAAGGAAGGAGGATGAGACAACCACACAATTTTCTGAACACGAGGAGAACATATTCGTCTCCCTTGTGGACATAATAAGCATTTTAGATGAGGCATTATTATTAAGTTAACACTTACATCAGCATCCAAGTGATGCGAGTACGAATTTTCTCCTTTCATGCTACTCCCAATTGCCAATACGCCTGGTGATTGAAGCTACAGGGCAAAACATATTTCAGTTCCACCAAAATCCAAGTAAGAACATCTGATGCATTGAAAGACCCTGATTTAAAAAGAAATCCAGCCCCTTTTGTGGGGGTGAAAAAGAAGGCATCCCATAAAGAGTAGAAACAGAAATCAACGAACAAATGAGATTTCAGATGGTTATAAGGTACTGAGAAAAATTATAAAATAATGCACAGAATCTGAAACTTTCGAATCTACAGGCATTACTCCAATATAGCTAACAGCTGGGTATTTCTCATCAACTTTTCATCAAGTTCAGAGAGCCAGCTGTCATCAATCTTTTGAAATTTTGATAAAACAAAGCATGCAACTCTAACTTTATTACTACAGATGCCAATCAAGAACTCAACCATGCAACTCGATCTCAAAAGCATTGAAAGGGCTTTCTCACAAAATTTTGGACATGTCTAGTATATATTGCATCCCACATGGTAGGGAAATAGAATCTAAATTCTGCCAGCAACTGATGCTTTTCAGCAACTTATAAACATTCATTATTCTATGATATTTTAGCACATTCAAGGAGCAAAAATGCAATAAAATGATGAATGAAGCACGCCTTCAACAGAGTTTTATTGCATCAAGGACGGTCTTCAAAAGATCTAGCTTTTCCATCCTTAAGTCATGCCATGCAAATATATTGCAGGTGAAGATAGGCATTCCTAACCACTAAACTTGGGAAGGTCAAATTATTTGGCATTTTGAAGGATAGGAGGTGGCAAGCATTTAAAAATTTCACCCAGAGATACTTACAGATAACTTAATTAACGAAACAAAAGTAAAATTAATTCAAAAGGAGACCAAGCAACATAGATCCAGAGTTAGTTTCTTTAGATACTTCAAGAATTATAAGAGAATGGACCAACATTGGTGCGTTACACTGAGTACTTCCTATGGCAATTGATATGGACTAATTATTTCGGGTGCTGCAACAATATGAAGTAGCAATATGTCAGACGACATTTTGTTAGAACAACATGACATTAATGATTAAAAGGCAAAAGTCACCTGCGAGAAAAGAGTAGCAGCTTGGCAAGTGTCAACCATTATTAGCAGCTCCTTGAATCTGAAATTGAACAATGAAGACAGAACAAAGCATCATCGCAGAGGACCACCAAAGAAACTATCCATCAATATGATACAATCAACAAGGAGTCATGTGCATAAATGCCAGAGCACCAAACACAGTGTTGAGATTCATAGCAGGCATCCAGCAGGCCCTTATCAGTTTAAAATGGGAGACGACAAATTAGATGACTCCTAAGTCAATGTTGCATCACAAACAATGTTACTGTTTAACAAGCCAACATTAACATACAAATGGAAAATCAAGGCAAATTTCTTTTACCTACGCTTTTCTTTCATTTGTTTCACTGCATCAGCTAAATCATGACTCTGAAGCTCTTCCGAATCCTGAAATTTTAAAAACTCGTCTCCACCATGCCCTGTCATGTACAGAAGTATGTGGCTTCCTTCATCACTAAGAAGACGTTTTGATCTCGGGACAGCTGTTTCATGACGGCCAGTCAGCACCCTCAGAAAATTTTCAACCGTTACTTCATAGCCTCGATAATCTACCTGATGTTTGGAAGCTTATAAGATTAGACCACTACATTAAATAGGCAATAAAACAACCTTAATTCTGTGAAACTCATATGCAAACTAGTATGAAATGTGTGTATTTAGTTCAAATATTTAATCTACAACGGTCCTAGGAGAAAATCGTCTGACAGAACCCCACTTAAAATTGTTTGAAATACTGATAATTTTTGAGATAAAAAATACTGAAAATTTTCTTTTTCACAAGTCAGAAGATTAATAGACACCAAGTTGGTGTCAAAATATATGTACATGATGTGTGTGTGACCACGCTTGAATTATTTCATATCTTACACAAATTAGACGAACTATTCATGCAGCACGACATTTTCTCCTTACAGCAAAAATATAGTTGAAAAAAAATATCAATTAATTGTTCTTTTTACAATTTCTCATTTTTGTGACTCATATTCTGTTCATTCCATATACCCAGAAAGACATGATGGTGCAGTCGTCCGTGCTGCCTTCTTTTCGTTATCAATCCTCAAATTTAAGTGATCAGCATGAGTAACCATTACTACGTATCGTGATCATGATAATATTAGCTACCATTGATTATGCTGAATTAAATGTCAACAAAATTGAATGTCTCACGGAACTAACATTTGATTTGGGAAAACCGCAGAAAGCCACATGAGAGAGGGAGAAATACATGCCTCAACGTTATCTCCATAAAGGTTTAGTCTGTGGTTTTCATTGTTGAAGACCTGTGCAGGGTACTTATTCCGAGCATTGCAAGCCATATCATCAGCCAACATCAAAATAATTCTTTCATCAGGTATGCCTAATCGTTTTACGGTTCTAATACCAACAAACAGATAGAAAGAGATTAGAGTACAGCTAATGAATCTCAGAAATGGGAAACACACAAGGAAAAAAAAGATAATCTATGATGATCATAATGATGCTTAAAAGCAAAATTCCCACCTGTATAAAGACAAAGTGTTAGCCATGTGTCTGTAGTTAAACCTGAAGAGTAAAAACAAATAAGTCAAGAGTATTGCAGACATAGAGCCTTCTTAATGATAAATGTTTTTTTCCTGGATCAGTAAAAGTAAGAATTTTATTGATGTGCAGCAAAAAAATAGCATTAAGGAAGTTCTGATAAAAAGTACATCCAAACGAGAGCTTTATATGCGGTAAGGAGCTAAGAAAGTCAACAATTGCCTCTGGATCTAAACTATAACTCGGAGCTATGTTGAACCAAAACTAGGGATATACACTTACGCTAAAGATTAATAATGTATTCCTTCTTGTCTTGAGAAACTCTATCATTCCTCTCTCGCCATATGACCCACCTAATTACCACAGAAATTGTCTTCTAAATGCTCCTGGACAATTTGGATATTTATGCCAAGATAACAAGAAGTCAGTGGTGTTCTTTTGGAATGCACAATTCTAAGCCCAAAATGATCAAAAAGAGATGCCAAACCGTGAATTTGCATTGTAAGAAGAGGTAATTCATTTTTTCGGCTTCCTTTGCACAAAGATACTATCTGTTACACAATTGAAGGTTGTAAATGGTGAGGCATTTTTCATGAGCTATGATCCAAGAGAAACATGTAATTTTGAATGGAGCCAGATTCTTCCATAAAATCCTCCAAGGACAAGGATATATGGATGGAGAGGGGTTAATCAAGGCAGCATAACAGCTATTCAGAGAGAAGATTTCATTTTGAGAGTGTTTCAGATGATGGAATCAGGTTGAGAGATCAGAGGGAGAGCCTTTAGCTGATTCATCAAAAGCAAGAAATCATCAATTTTCCCAATCATTGAGGTTTTTCCTATATGGAATGAACCACCCCTGAGGTGACTTAAGTTTGGCTAAGGTAGAATGTCGGTAAGATGCACATCTAAAAAATGATAGGGAATCTGTTCATAAGGGCTGAGTGGCTAACCCACGAGTCTTGCCAAAATCTAATCTTTCTACCATCACCAACTTTTAAGGAGCATTGTACCCAAAATACCTCCAAAAGGGATCTGACATGCTCCCAAACACCTAAGCCAAGAGATGGAGAAGTTTGGATCTTGTGATCCAAGGTGAATCCATATCATCTTTTGTGCAAATGACCATTCTCAAGATTACTCTATCCTCAACATTGACGTGCCAAAATTTAGAGACTCTTTGAACATCATGTATCAAGGATACCAGTTTCTATAGTTAAAACTTGAAGAGTAAATACTAAAAAGTAAGAATCTTGCTCTTTGCATACATAGAGCCTCTTACTTAACACCAACTAGTTTAGAAACTCATAATTTTTCAAATCAAGGCTAAACCCAGTTAAAAGCTAGCCACCATACCACCATTGGTTCTTCAATAGGCACCTTCCTTAAAATTCATGGCTAAAATTACCACACATAATAAAAACCTGACATGACAATCACACACACACACTTATTCTTATACAGGCAATGCATCCACATTTACTCTAGAAAGTCACCATTTAGAGACCCGTTGTTTGATTCCTCATTCCTAAAATGCATTTTCAATATCTAATCAATCAATCAATCACCTTAATCCCAGACATGCTTGGGTCGACTATATGACTTCTCCATACTTCATTTCGCTACAACAAAACAACAACAACATTACCCCAATGCCTCAAAGACTAGCGCCCATTGCGGGTAAGGGGAGGTCGGATGTACGCAGCCTGACCCCTATGTTTAAAAACATAGGGTGACTGTTTCCGGAACTTCATTTCGCTACAATTAAACTTAATTCGGGAAACAAATTCAAAATTTATATTAGCAGTGTACTAAGATTGATCATAACCTACATCACGGCTGTTATTGATCATAACCTACATCACGGCTGTTCTTCCAATACCCCTACACTGATTTCTATCCCAAACCAAACCCACCACACATCTGTTAATAAATTGCTAAAAACGCAACTCTAAAAGCAAATCCCACATTTCTTTATGGCTTAACAAACGGAAAAAAAATTACCAGAAAAGACACAGCCCAATTGTCAGTATGCACTGTAGTCGTAGCAGATGAACTTGCCGCGATCCAATTGAACAAGAACAGAAGCAAACACAATAGAAATACAGATTTCCTAGTAAAAATTACCAAATACAGTATCATGAAAATCAAAACTGAATTCAAAGTTCCTATTTCACAAGGGTTCTTCAAGTTCCCCTCCCACCCAAAACCCACCACACATCTATCAACAAATTGCTAAAAAACCCATGTTTCTTAATCGGCAAAAACGCAAAAATAATACCAGAAACGAGAAGTGCAGACCAAAACAGCCCAATTGTTCGTATGCATCGCAGTGGTCGAAGATGAACTTGACGCGATCCCATAGTTCAGATAAGTAGAGAAAAGAAGAAAGTACAACAGAAAAGTGGATTTCATATTGGAATCCATTTTCAACAAGCTCATTCTTCCATCTCAGATTTTTCAACAAGCTCAAATTTCTCTTGATTGGGGAAAAGATAAAAAAGGAGGATGGTTATGTTATATATTCACAGGGACAAGGCATATGTTTGCCTAACTTTTTCGAAAAATCAATTACACACTTCAATCTAATAATTTATTACATATTTTTACTATTTAAAACTAGTTACATTGAGATATTTTTAAACTTGATATAATTATTAATTTCATTTCCAAATTATTAATAATATAAAAAATATCATCACTCAACTTGCTTAACTGAACTTAATAACACTTGTCATCTTTCAACGCGGGTGAAGTACTCTTAAATTCTTACCAAAGAGATATTTTTAATACTTACAGTGGATTAGAGATATATTTTTTTATTTTAGTTAGTCAAATAGATGAGTATTTTTAATATTCTTAATAGTTTGAGGATGAAATTAATAATTTGTACTAAACTTAGGGGGTGTTTTTAATACTTCTCTCAAATTTTATTAGTACTAGATTTATCGCACGTGCGTTGCACATATATATCGAGTCAAAGATACATATTATTATTAAATAACAATATTATTTAACTATTGCTTTTTACATAAAAGAATATAGTGGACTTTTATGTATGTCATGTCTGGAAATTCATATGATTGTAAAGTCGAGGAATATTTTAAGCTAAGTTTTGAATAACTAATTTTACTCAAAAAAATAATATTTTGTTATGTTGATGATCGTATCATTACTTATTCACCCAAATCTATGGCATATAACCAATTAACGTCTAATTAAATGCATGCAATTTACATTGCTATTTTAAATTGATTAAGTGGCAACTTTTTTAATAAATAGGATAAATAGGTTTTTAGAAAGGTATAATGTAGGATGCGAATTGCCACGTAGGACATACGTGTCAACTTATTTAACTCTATATAAATTTAAGTGTCTATTGCATATCAAAAGTTAGATGTAAAAAATGTCAGATGAAACAAAGATAAATATCATATTTATGTATGAATCGAAGAATATATGAACATATTGAAAATTCGAAGACGGAAAGAATATGAACCTATGAATCTAAGAACATACATAGAAGAAAGACCTAAGTTTCCCTAATTCGTTGGAAATCAGGTTGTGAAGTCCATTAGAAGATTCATCCACACGAATTCACTGCTATTTAAAACAACCTGTAGCGTTCACGGAGTTAATGAATAGGATTATTAACTATTGACCGCGAATCCATACACCGCAACATATTTCTCATTTGCAACCCATTTCTCCCACTGCATATAACAATCAATGCTTCCTACTATGTTGCCATCAGACAATTGAAAACAATTATACAGTCAAAGCATGGATACACAAATTTTCATACGTTTCGCATCCCGTCTGAGTCTATCTTGTGATTTTCTTAAATTATATTGTAATCCTATCTGGGTAACGACTTACATACAAAGTCCTATTTGGCTTAGGAGAATTGCGGTCTAGATTTAATGGTTTTAAAGAGTAAACGCAAACTCGGAAACAGCCTCTCTACTTCTATGAAGTAGCGGCAAGGTTTGCGTACAATTTACCCTCCCCGGACCCCACTTGTGGAATTTCACTGGGTATGTTGTTGTTGTTGTTGTAAAGAGTAAACGCAAAAAATTACAGCTATTGGAGGCGAAGGAGTGTGTGGCGCTA
>JAABOM020000002.1:2451239-2465905 GCA_011800125.2 Solanum clarkiae
TCATTTAAAATATTCAAGATAAATCTCGTAGGAAGTCTAGAGCACTAATTTTCAAAATGACCTTGCGGGTCATTACAGTTTCTTCTTAACGTAATTAGTTCCTTGGGTGCCTGCGTCCATTTAATTTTGCACAAACACCGGAGAAACTACAAAAACAGTTGTATCATCAAAACGACTACTCCTTGCTCCTTCTTTTGCCATTAAATCATCTACTTGGTTCTGCTCTCTGTACACGTAATGTAGCTCTCATGCTCTCAACCTGTTCAACCAGAACCTGCATTCAAAGATAATGTTTCATAGAGTAAGTTGTTAGTTAGAAATATTTTCACTATTTTTAAATTAGTTACTAAAATAGAAAGTGTTTAAACTTTTTTTTTTTCGTTATATGTTATTATATGTCTAACACATTCATCATATGTTAAAACTCATATAATAAATCTTATTCCAAGAGTGCTTCCCACTTAAATGGATTTTACTCAATGCATAAGGACAGATCTAGAAGATAGTGATGGGGTCCATCAAACTTCCTCGACAATTCTTTTATGTATAATTATACATTGTAAACCTCTTGAACATAAAATTAGAGGTTGACTATTTGATTGAGACGTTCCAAATTCAAATTTTTATATATTATATTTTAATTTTTCAAATCTTCTTGATGAGAATCACATGAATCCAAATATATATATATGTACTTAGAAATCAAATTAAATAAAAATGAATAACCATGCACGATTAAAACGTGGTTGAGTCAGGAAATGTTATGAAAATTATAAATAAGAGATTTTTCATCACATTTTAATTATAGAAAAATTATTTTCTCAAGATGACAAAAGTGAAAAATAATTGAGGAGAGAAGAAATCTGAAAAGAAAAGGAAAACAGCAAACAGAATTGACTATGCAGTCAAAAGAGGAATCTTATCATCGCTTTTATTTTATTTATTATTACTCTCTCCATCTCATTTCACGTGACATTATTTAATTTGACACGATATACAATTAAGAAAAAGATTTTTGAAACTTATAATTTGAAATCATCCATAAATCATTTTATTAAGAATAAGAGCAAAATTTTAAAATTAAATTATTTCTGACACGAATAATTAATTATACATATATATAGCACATTTTTGTTTTGATCATCTTCCTTTAAGAATCTTGCAGTACAAAATACAAAAAATATCTCCGTAGAACGTAGAAAGGAATAATGCATGTGATGAATAACCAGAAACTACTATATATGCGTTATATTGTGGTCCACCCTCAACAAGTTCATAAAAAAATATTTTTTGAATTCGTATTTTAATATTAACGTGACGAATTCAAAATTTTTATTAAGAATGATTTAAACAAATTAAAAGAGAAAATATTAAAAACATCATTGAACTTAATGTAGATTCTTAATTTCGTTATTGAATTATTAACGGCATTAAAAATACCTAAATACCCTTCTCGATTTGCCACAACTTTCATAATTTAGAAAGAGCTGGCCTTTTGGCCTTTAAACTTTAAGGAAACTAAAAAACAAATTGATACATGTATAGAAAATTAATATGATGAAGAATTATTTTTAGTTTAATTTGTTCATGAACTAGGAAATATGAAAGTTGAAGTTGAAAAATCATCACTATCCACACGATCCCTCTTGGATTTTCTAGTCATTTTCTCATCAATTTGCTTAGCATATGTCATTTTCTAATACAAAATCATTTGCATGGCAATTTTGAGACTATTTGCATAACAATTCTAATGTGATGTATACACTTTCAAGGTCAAAAACTTGGCAAGTCTAATGTCAAATGCTTGGCAAGTTTAAAGTCAAAAGTTTAACAAAAATAAGACCATATACCACGCTTGATCACCAAGTTTTGACAAGTATATATATGTGTGTTCATTCTTGAAACAAAGTATGAGTGAAGAACAAGAAATGACTAAAAAAGAGTGAAAAAGAAAAGGAAAGTTAGTGCACTTTCTCCTAATATATTTTCTTGGTTATAATCCCCTTTCCGACTTGCTTATTTTGTAGTAATTATATTTTGTTGATTCTTGCATCCTCTAAGTAATTAGAGAAGGCTTGTTTAATCCTGGGGAAACATTTCACACTGCTGAAATAGTTTCTTACCACAGTGCCCACGACTCAAGTATTATTTTTACTTATATATGTATACTATTTAAAATTATAATTGTAGTAATATTTATCTAAATTTCTTTGTATTATTTTGACTCATTAATCGTCTCTTGTATTTTGTCTTTTCAAATATATATATAAAAAAGAAATTTCATTTTTTCCCTTAAAATTATTACCAAAAAAAAAACAAATTAATTTATTATCTATAAGAGATTTGGGATGTGTCTCATTCATCACCATCAACTTTAGGTCTGATATAAAGTGACTTCACTATTATAAAAGGTCAAATTTTGTAACTTTATAAATTATAACTACTTTAATATGATAAAAATAAACTTATAACTGCTTTTATATCTAAATATTTTGATTGGTTTTCTTTAAAAATAGAACATGAAGAGGAAAAGTCTAATTTTCTTGGCAAACAATAGTATATTATGCTATCATCATGTTAGACTTCTTCTTTTTATGCCTTGTTCCTTTAGCTTCCTTTGATTTGTCTTAATTCTTCTCATCATTCTAGTTAGATATTTACGGCAAGAGTCAAAATTTATATTTGGACGGATTAATAATTTATCTATATATTAGTATTTGATATTATTTATTGAAAATAAAAAATTGTCATAACTAACTATATAATAAAAGTTGAATTTATTATTTTATCTTTATCTAGTTCACATAATAAAAGGCCTTGGCAAAGGAGAAGGTTTGGAGCAAATCGAGCAAGAAGAGATTCAAATTCGTAAATTCATGAGTTATATTTGAGGACGCTAAATATGAGACTAAAGATTCTCTATTCAGGTTCAATGGAATACAAATCATATGATGACTTGTTATCAAATGATGCATCACTATATTTATTATATTCTCCTCATATAATGTGAGCGCATTTATTTTATATATCATATGGAAGTTGAGTCTGTGAACTCTTTTGAAAAAAGATTTGTATCTTTAATGAATAGATGAAGAAGATTATAAAATAATACCGAGTGTAAAAAAAAATATAACTGTTTATGTTTCTCCTCTTGGCTAATTCATGCACATAAATGATCCTTAAGGTCTTGTATTAGTTTTCAAGACCTTGTTATCTTCGTTTAACGATTTGTGTATAGCAATGAGACTATTATAAGTTTTCTTGAATTCTGAATCTCCAACTAATTATTTGTTACAAAAAAGATTAATATAATATAAAATAAAGGTATTTTTATTGGTAGAATTTTTAACTCTTCAATAAATTTAGAGTTGTTCGAGTCTAAGTTGCTCGGACTTTTCAAAAATATTGTCGTACTTGTGTTGGATACTTCAAAAAAACACTATTTTTGGAGAATCGGACGCGCACTAGATGATATTTTTGAAAAGTTCGAGCAATATAGATAAGTTACACTACATTGTTAGCATATTATATCCTAAATAAGATAAATCATTTGTTGGACGATAACGAAAACAAGATATGCATGTCTCAACCTAATATTCATTTTTTACTTTTCAACCTTGATACAGTAAAACAGAACACAAAGAAGAAAAGTCTGATTTTCTTGGTAAACAAGATTACTCATCATGACATTTACTCTATTAAGACTTTTCTTATTTCAGCTAATTTTGATTTGTCAAATAATCACTATTATCATGTATATAAATCCAAGATTATCCAACCCCATTTCTCCAATCTATAATCATCATATAAAGAAACAAAGATGCAACATATTTCACTAGCAATTTCATTTGCTATAATATTAGTTATTTTTCTGAGATGGGGTTGGAGTATCATGAATTGGGTGTGGTTGCAGCCAAGGTGTTTGGAGAAATGCCTCAGAGAGAGGGGTTTCAGGGGAAACTCTTACAGGCTGTTGGTTGGAGATATGAAAGAAGTATTGAAGATGGATGAAGAAGCTAAGTCTAAGCCTATCAAATTTTCACATGATATTGTGCCAAGAATCATGCCCTTTATCCACAAAACAATCATTGATTATGGTGAGTGTAATATACTTAATACATATGCACCTTATCATTCATTATGGCAATATTCTTTTGTGCTTTTTTGTTTTATATATATAACTATGGGGTCTAAGTCAACTTGTGTATGACAAGATGGAGTTGCTTGAAAGGTGTGAGTTTGAGTCACTGAGGGAGCAAAAGGTGGGAACTCCTGAGGGGAGGGGTTAAAAAGAAAGTCAACTTGTGTGTATCTCGATTAATTCTATGTGATACTACAAGGTATAAGGTAGCAGTTTTCAGGTTTGAACGAATGAGAAAAAATCACCTATTGTTTTGTCCTTGAGATTTTCACATGACAACTTATGATTCACGACCAACTTTATTGATCCCTAAGATACACCGTTGGGTGCCTTTTTGAATCTTTTTTCGCCCTTGCATTTACAATACATGGTAAGTCGATATTAATTAGGAGTATAAGTCGACGAGTTTGTGTGAATTTCTCACCTGTGCATGTGGGGTTAAGAATATCAAATTTTGAATCAAACACAGAGAGTAACAACATATCCAGTGTAATTTCACGATTAAGGTACAGGGTACGTAGACCTGTGAGATATTTAGAAGTCAGCTTCAATGTTTTTCCCACTGATGAGATTTTTTACTTACTTGTAGGTAAGAACTCTTTTATATGGTTGGGTCCAAATCCAGCCATACTGATCATGGACCCTGAACTTATAAGGGAGATCTTATCGAAGAGTAATATTTTCCAGAAACCTCCCCCTGCACTCACGAAGCTGCTAGCCGAAGGAATCTTGAGCTATGAAGCAGATAAATGGGCTAAACATAGAAGAATCATCAATCCTGCTTTTCATCTTGACAAGTTAAAGGTTTGATATTTACCGTGTAAATAATGACTTATTTCGATATTATTTACGCTATCAGATAATCTTAAAGACATGTACCCTATTATGTGTAACATGTTCACCGAGAGTGTAAAAGTACTTTGTTTCTAATGCAATGTAATATATACAGCATATGGTACCTTCATTTCATTTGACTACTTGTGAGATGTTGAGCAAATGGGAGCAAATTGTCTTGATGGAAGGATCAGAGGTAGATGTGTGGCCATATCTTCAAACGTTGACAAGTGATGCCATCTCAAGAACTGCTTTTGGAAGTAGCTATGAAGAAGGTAGAAAGATACATGAACGTCAACAAGAACTAGCCAAAATTATTGTAAAAGAGACAGAGGCAAGTTACATTAGGTAAGTTACTGGAATGTGTAAATATCTTTACAATCATCAGTATACAAAACTTAAACGCTTTTCTGAATCATAGGTTTCTGCCGTCAAAAGAGAAGAGAAGGATGAACCATATACATCAAGAAGTACGTTCACTCGTATTGGGCATAATCAATAAAAGAATGAATGAAATCGAAGCAGGGGAGGCATCTAATAGTGATGACTTATTAGGCATATTATTGGAATCCAACTTGAAAGAAATCCAAGAGCATGGAAATAAGAAATTCGGAATGAGTATCGATGAGGTAATTGAAGAATGTAAATTGTTCTATTTGGCTGGACAAGAGACAACTTCAGCGTTGCTTGTATGGTCCATGATTTTACTGAGCAAACACTCCGACTGGCAAGCTCGTGCTAGACAAGAGGTTTCGCAAGTCTTTGGTAACACCATACCTGATTATGACAAGTTGAATCAACTCAAACTTGTAAGTTCATCATCTATCTACATGTTTTTTGTGTATTATATATCCTTTTCTACTAGAATTTACAATATATACATTGACAATATAAAGGCTTTTTACAGGGAAAAGGGTCAAAAACTACATTATAATTTGGTCCAAAAATGTTCTTGCAGTCAATAATAATTTGAAAAAGGACATTTTTGACGCAACAATTAACAATAAGGACATTTTGGACCAAAGTCAGATTACGAATCTCATACTTACATGTAGATAGCGATATTTGATGATTACTTACTAGTGTAAACTTCCTTCAACACAGGTAACCATGATTATCCAAGAAGTCTTGAGGTTGTACCCACCAAATTTTTTGATGGGTAGAGAGGTACACAAAGAAACCAAATTAGGCAACTTGTCAATACCAAGTGGAGTGCAAATCCTATTGCCAACAATATTGTTGCATCATGACCAAGAAATATGGGGTGAAGATGCTAAAGAATTCAATCCAGAGAGGTTTAGTGAAGGTGTCAATAAAGCAACAAAAGGGAAATTTGCATATTTTCCATTTAGTTGGGGACCTAGAAATTGCATTGGACAAAACTTTGCTATATTAGAGGCTAAAATGGCACTTGCTATGATTCTACAACAATTTGCTTTTGAGGTCTCTCCATCTTATGCTCATGTTCCTTATTCATTGTTCACTCTTCTACCTCAATATGGTGCTCCACTGATTCTACACAAGCTATAGAATAAGGGTCTCGTCTACGTACACTCTATTGCACTAGAAAGTTGTTATGCTTGTAGCCACATTGGTTTACTATAGTTATTAGCTTTAGAATTATCTTTTTTATTTATTATTTTTTAATTTGATTTTATTATTTCATTCCATCGTCACATGTATTTTTTCACTCAATTTCTTGTAAAATTTATCATAAATGTCCCATCTTTTTTATAGATACAAAAAATAAATCACAATATAGTCATAGAAAAACTCGTTTTAATTTTTTTTCCTCCCAAACTCCACTTGTGGGATTTCACTAGGTATATTGTTGTTGTACTTTTTTTTATTTCTCATATTTTTATACTAAAAAAATGAAAGAAAAAAATAAATAAGACTAAGAAATTAAAAAAATAATAATAAGCAAAAAGATCTGTATGGAAGATATTTCAAAACGTTGAATCTCTATAAGTAAAAGAAAAAAAAAATCCTGTGTGTTCGATCAAATATACTCTGAACTTACAAAAAGTTTGAGGAGTATATCAAGCCATTTTCCTTCATAAACTTTTTAAACTTGATTTTTCAATATAATATTGAAAAAATTGTTTGAGTGAGTACTATTTAATTAATAATAACTAATTTTAGTAAATACTTTTTTATTTATTATCATTTATAGCAATATGTAATAATTTTAGGATAAATCTACACTTGTATTAAAAGGGAACTATGCGTGCAATATAAATGTATTATAAGTGTTTTATATTGTGCTTATTTGGTAAGAAATTGACACAATGTACTATAATTGTATTAAAATTCATGATAAATGTATTATCCATCAATAAAACTTGTATTATATATGTTTTATAAATAGTTCTTTGTAATATGTATTATAAGTGTTCAACAAAAAAAATTATTATTGCTATAAATAATAGATACTTTCATAATATAATATATTTATGTGAGTTTTTCTATAATATTTATATTAGTATCCGACTAATGTGGATTTGGACCATTTAAAAAAAACAAATACTATTAAAACCAACCTCGTACTATAGGCTCAAATTGATACATGGTGATAATTGGACCTACATTCTAAGTAATATGAAAGGGACGATACATAATAACAATGATGAATTGTTTAAAGTACAAAATGGTCACTTCACATTCATCATCTCAAAAAATACTTCATTTCCCTTTTCACTTTCATCATATCAAAAAAAGTAAATCTTTTATGGTCATTTATACTCTCTCCGTTTCATATTAATTTAATTTTTAGAATTTTTTTTATTGTTCAGTATAGTTGAATTGTTCAAAGTTTAAGATTGATGTTTGAAACTTTTTCTGTATTTGTCCTTTTATTTATTGAAGTTTTATATTTTATAGGAGAAAAATTACACTATTTGCAAAGCTGCATTTATGATTTCATACAAGATAATAGTGAAAAATATGATTTAAATCATACCCTTCAATATTCTTCTTGATATGTATTGTCTCAACTTAATGTGGACGGAAGGAGTAATTTGAATAGATAAATAATCTCTCTAAATTTTTCTTGTACTATTTTAAAAATTTCTTATATATGAAAATGACATAAAATTAAAAGAAGTTAGGAAAAAATATTTCAGTTCAGCCAGCGACAAAAGTACCCTCATTGAAAGGGTGTAAAAAGGAAAGTCTGCTGCACTAAACTTTCATTATGCGGCAACGGCAAGTGTTCGAAAAAGGACCCGACCACAACAGTCTTACCTTGCGCGTCTGCCAAAGACTGTTTTCAAGACTTGAACTTATAACCTCCTGATAACATGTATGACAACATCTTTACCAGTTACTCTAAGACTCCCCTTCTCATTCAGAGGGTGTAGATATGTAAAATAGCTTCTTATATGAATGAAAATTCCATATTATAGAATTTAGTGGGGTTTTATTCAATACACATAACACAAACACATACATAAGTTAGAAAAGAGATTACAACCACAAAATAATTAATTAGTGTCATCCATAGACACATTAGTTTTATGGCAATAATTCTTAAATGCTTCTTCTTAAGCAATAATAATATTATCATCAAACTTCCCAAAACCCCTTTCTAAAAGGCCACATTTAACAGCACAAGCACCAAGACAGACTTGGCTAGCAGCACACTTGTTCATACATTCTTTAGCACCTTCTCATTTGGTAGTCTCAGCATTATTCTGACTTGTAAACACAAGCATTGCAAGGAAAAAAACCAATACAACTTTCTATGCCATAATTTTTTGTATATGTATATATGATACTTGTTATTTGGTTGATGTTTCAAAGAAGTCCTCAAATTGAAGTATATATAGAGGAGGAAACATATAGTATTGTTTTTAGATTATTATGTCTAGGATAAGTATGTATTTGATTTGTGGTTGAGAGTATAAGTGGTAGAGGGCCACCTTTATCTATGATATTTTGTGTGGCATCTTTATTTAAAGGGTGCACTACTAAAGAAATCACTATATTTTTTCATGGAGATTTGCTATTGAAAAATGTCAGAATGATATTTCTATGGATATTCTGATTGAATTAGCGAGAAAAGAAAAAGTAATAGTGTTTTCAAGAGAAAAAAGGAAGCCTAGCTAAGATTGTTCTAATGAGAATATATTTTCTCATCTTGTGATTTATTTGTCTAGAAATGGATGAAAAATCATATTTTATGATACAAATTTCTCAACAGTTCATGCTTGCAAAAAGTTGTGTTTCTTGGAGTGATGTCAATTGAGACTCCTTCTTTAGAAAATTGCACTGTTTATTAATAAAAATATTTACACTCTCCATTATATGAGATACTTTAACGGTTTGACATGAAGTTTAAGAAATAATGGAAGATTTTTAAAGTTTGTGATGTCAGATAAGTCATAGATATTTGTGTAGTTAGAAATCATTTTGTTAAGGGTACAGTGGATATTTTCAAGTTAAAATGTTACTAAATATATAAATATGTCTTTCGAGGGAGACTTGACTAAAAAGAAAGTAAGTTATTGAAAATGAGACATAGGGAATATATTTAATATTATAATATAAAAAATGATTATAATATATTTAAATATTATATTTTCACGATTAAAATAATATCATATAATACAATATAGAATTTATGTACAATACATGCATGAGATGATTAAAACAAAAATGTACTATGCATAATCAGTTATCCACTATCGACAAGTAATTCAAAACAAACCAAATATATACGAGAGTTTACTTCAATTATAAATTTCTTCAACTTTTACGTATTTTTTTTTAAATTTCAAATTTGATGTCTCGTATATATTTATTCTAACATCTTGATTAATTTAAATTTGTATTACATAAAACCTATTTAAATGGAAAACACTCCTTAATATATAAGATTTTGTTTTTCATACTTAAGGCTTGAATTAAGACGTCTTGATTAAAAATGAAGTTCGGGTGTAATAAGTTCTAATAAGAAAGGTGCAACAGACTATAACGATCTAACCGTTAGTGATATTGTCCGCTTTGGGCCTAGACCCACAAGACTTTAAGACATGTTTACTTATATACTCAGCATCTATGAGATTTGACTAGACTCAGCATTGAGGTTTGTCTTGCCTCACGAAATTTGCCTAGCTGGTGATGATATTATCTGTGTTGGGCCTAGACTTACACAACTTTAAAACGAATCGTTAGTAGGTAAGACATACTTACTTATATACCCAACATTTCTTTCGTGTTTTGCCGATGTGAGACTTTTCATTTCAAAATGTGTTGTTACATAGACTCTCTCTGTTCTATTTTTGTGGCACTCTTTTCTTTTTAATTAATTTGTTTAAAAAAGAATGTCACCGAAAAAAATAAAAACCTTATTAACCATATAATAAATATCTATAAATCATTTTAGATCATAAATTTTAAATTATTTTCTTTAATTTTATATTAAATCAAAGAGTGTTATGATACATCAGTTGTACTAAGATTCCTCTTTTGACTGTGTAGTCAATTCTGTGTGCTTTTTTCCTTTTCTTCTCTCAATTAATTTTCAGTTTCATAATTTACTCATATAAAAGACATAAAATTAAAAAATATGATAAAGTATCTCTATTATACAATAAAAATTAAGAAAAATGGTCAAAAATACTCTTGTACTATCAAAAAGGATAAAAAAAATATTTTTCATTTATACTTTGGATCATTTATGCCATTGTACTATAAAAAAAAGGTGAAAACTGCCCTTGAACTATCAGAAATGGGTCAAAAATACCCTCAGTCTGTTAGTATCGTTTAATCCAATCCATTTTTGACCCATTTATGATAGTACAAGGGCATTTTTGACTTTTTCTGATAGTACATGGACATAAATGACCCAAAGTATAAACAGGGAGCATTTTTTATTCTTTCTGATAGTACAATGGTCTTTTTGATCCTTTTCGCATATTATATATTCTTTCAAAATATATGGAGTTCCTAATAAAAATATTATTTTTAAAATATTTTTTCTTATTTTTTTACAAAATCACATTAACTAGTAAAAATGTAAGAAAATAATATTTAAAAAATATTTTTTTTTTAAATATTATGAGTATTTCCTTATTGGATAAATCAAAAACCAAACCATTAAGGACCAAAAATCAATAAATTGAAAATCGATAAAAAACTATCTTATTGGTTTGTTATTGATTTAACATATTTAAAAATTGAAAATCGATAAACTAAATCGGTAATACCTAAAATTGAACCGAACTTATCGGTGCACACCCCTAATCTTCCTTCTTTTGTGTTATTTTCATATTTCTTTATAACTAGCTAGCCACAATAATCACCTTTGTTTATGTGATTAATAGCTAGCCACAATATCTACCATGAAGTAATTAATAGGAAACACTGCTAGACTTTAATTCCACAAACACACATAAATATTAACAACCACAAAAGTATTTATTTAATTAAAGCATAGTGTTATAGGTGACACAATGTACTTAGTGGTCATAATTTCTTCATTCTTCTTCTTAAGCTTTCTGTAGAGCAATATTTTCATCAACGCAATAGTTCTCATTACAGCTTGTCATGCAACTTCCAAACTTGTCATTATCTGAAAAAAAATTAAGGAGTAAATAACATCCAAAGTTATACGAACGTTGTTATATAACATGTTGAAATTTGAGTTTGTATAACTAGCAAGAGTTTTAATTTCATACCGTATTTTGGGATAAGAAATTTATAACAATGACCAAGAGAACATCCGACATTACAGATAGTGTTTCGAGTAGTATCAAAGTGATTGCTCAGTTTGAAAGCATCGATCAATGCACCGAGCCATGCATATCGAACTTGGAACGGGAAACCCGCATGACAAGCTACAACTCCGAATACATAGCATGATGGTGTGTCAACATGACAAGGAACAATACTAACACAACTTTCATTGCCATTGAGAGAGAGTTTGCTTTGCACTGTCAGGAAGAATATGTTGTTATTAGTTGGTGTGAAGATAAGGTTTCCATAAGGAGCTATTTATAGTGGAAGTGGGGGGCGGATAAAAGACATAAAATTAAAAAAAATGAGATGAAAAATCTCTATTATATAATAAAATTAAAAAAAACGTGATGAAAAATTAATCAATTTTTTTAAAAAAAAAAACTCGGTCAATTTTCGAACTTAGTCAATCCTTTTAATCGTAGCCAACTCTCTCAAAAGCAGTCAACTTTTTCCAAGTCAGTCAAATTTTCAAAAGTTAGTCAAAATTTCTAATCGTCGGATAACCACACGTTAGCGGCCATTTCGAGTGCGTAAAACCTTCTCGAAGTGAAAATGTGAGCCCGAACCCTTTCTCTGAATTTTAAAAGATTTTTCTGTTAGGTCTTTTTTAAATGTTTAATGATTTCTTAATTATCCGTAAAATTAGGTGGCGACTCTGTTTTCTTTTCAAAAATTTCAAAAAATTGGTTTTCACTTAGATAAATTGAGTTTTAAAATCGATTTTTGAATTTCCTTTTCGAAAAGCCATTTTTCGGCATAACAGGAGGTACAATAACTAAATTCTTTGGATTCTAAATTAAACTAGTATAATAGTCACTACTTTGAATTTTTGTGTTGAGTTTTGTAAATGTTTCCTTCTAGGTTTCTATTTAAATTTTGTCGACACACAAATGTAATTTTTAGAAAATTATACTTTCGAACAATGGTATACTCATCAAGGCTAATGTTTATTCATATATTAATCCATATTATAGACAAAACATCAGAATATTGTCATAGTTGTGACTTACCAATTTTAAATCGTGTTTTAACATTTTCTTATAAGATTTTTTGGTTGCTCATAAGATATTTGTAGAGTATTTAAAAGGTTCACAAGTTGCAAGGGAAATATAACGAGGGTCATTTATAAAATATTTGTCTATAAGTTACGAATCTTTCGACTGATTTTAGGCCATTATAAATGTTTTTTTACTTATATAACTTTTTTCAAAGTAGATCAACAAAAAAATAATATATGATAATTTTTTTATTCAAATTATAAGTGAGCATAGAAGATCATTTCCTCGAATCGTTTCTTGATTGCAACTTCATATTACTTAAATTTCTTGAATTAACCATAGGTTTGTACCAACAAAAACAAATAGAAGGATGAAGACAATCTTCAATGAAGTGGAAGCATTGATAATGGGAATCATCAACAAAAGAATAAGGATGATTGAAAATGGAGAAACAAATGATGACTTATTAAGTATACTGTTCGCATCCAATTTACAAGAAATCCAACAACATGGACATAAAAAATTTGGTATGAGCATTGATGAGGTGATTGATTAATGTAAATTATTTTATCTTGCTGGCCAAGAGACTACTTCAGCTTAATTTGTGTGGCAATTATTTTACTATGCAAATATCCTATTTGGCAAGAAAGAGCTAGAGAAGTTCTAGAAGTGCTTGAAAGTGATGAATTTGACTATGACAAGTTAAATCAACTAAAAGTGGTAAGTACTCAAATTTGATAAAGTAGTCAACTTTTAAATACTTGCCTATAAAAGTAACTTTGATATTCCATATATCTTAATATATGTGATACTCTGTCACGATTCAAAATTCAGGCATGATGACACTCGTCTTATCCTACCAAGACAAGTCAGTCTACAACCCAACTATAACCTTAAAAGTTCGAAATTATAATAAAAAGGAAGGTTCAATTGCTGATGATAAGTCAACTTAATAAAAATCCTCCCAAAACTGGTTGTCACGTGTACAAGCTTCTAATGTATTATAATAGATTCAAAAGGAAACACAAGTATCAAATGATATTGTCTCTAGAATAGAACAAAATCATAAAATAGGAGTAAGAAGTCAACTGGAATGGCAAAAAGCTACCTCTCGCAATCTTCACAGGAAGCCTCGGACAAGGAAAAGTAGAGAGTATCATGACAATCTGGGCTTGCAACCTACAAACTTGTTGTAGCAAGGGTGGTGAATACTAAACGCACGGTACTCAACAAGTAAAACTCCAAGCCTTTCTATATTCTCCAAGGACTATAATACATCACTCCAACGCCCAACGCAAACCCCCACCGTTAAAACATAACATTACACTTCCAAAGGGGTTCTAATTCAAGATAACCCTCATATATACATTCACATAGTTTTCCAACACTTTTTTTACACAACAAGGACTATTTTGATGACAAATGTACACAAACACATAACTAGAAATCAATATATTTTCATATGCAAGCTTGTCCCCAATTCAAACCCCAAATTCGAAATTCACAATTCAACTAGTAACCAACCCTCTTTTCATGTTTTACCTTCAATTTAACACTTACCTAACAATCCCATAATCTTTAAGTTACATATATGAAGTTAGAAATTAACATACATTTCAAGCTCCTTACTAGACCCAAATCTTCCTCGAAAAAATGCAATTTTTTTTGAACTACTGTAGCAACCCGAGAGGGGTTGCTTGTGCTCCTCTTGGTTTTGCTCTTGATTTTTTTTCTAAGTGTGGAGATCTCTTGTGTAAGAGATATATACATGTATATTTATAGGCACAATATCTTTCACTTGACCATTCAAAATAAGCCACACATATGATGTCACGACCCCTTCCCAGGGACCGTGACTGGTGCCGATAAGGTACCCAGACGGTATCAAACTGGATTCCCAATCTTGTTTGTTACAGATTTTCGTCAAAATTTCGGCAGAGTTTCCTCTG
>JAABOM020000002.1:2481972-2498068 GCA_011800125.2 Solanum clarkiae
AAAAATATATATATATATATATATATATATATATATATATATATATATATATATATATATTGGCGCATGGGGCCAAGCGTACCCAATTTCCATTTTTCTCTTCTTCTTCCCTGCTTCCCGATCCCTTTCCCTGTTCCCTTCTCTCTTTACCTTCTTCTTCTCCAGGAGAACAAAACCAAGAGAAAGACAGTACTCCGTTTTCTCCACTTTTCTTGTCCTTTCTCCCACGCGTGAGCCCCTTCCCCTTTCCCATCTTTCGTCTTCTCCATTCTGAGAAAAACTAGATGGAAAATCAGTAAACCAGACCCAGACAAAGTCATCCAACAACCCCCAACGTTCCTCCTCCAAAACCAGTGTACGCGTGCACCACCATCCCTCTGTCAAAAGCTGACAGACCACGCCCCCCACGATCCATTGTCCCTCACGCGTGCTCTTTTTTTGAATCAATCCATTTTTCCCCTCAATTTTCCCTAATTTGGGGCTATAAATTCCCCTCTTCTTTCACTGATAGGGGCAGCCGTCGACAATCCAAGAAACCCAAAGGGAGAGTTAATCCTTGAAGAAGCTACAAAACCTTGTTTGTGTAGACTAAATTTCCTAGAGCTAAGACAAAAAGGAGTATTGAAATTGGAAGCTTCAATTTCAGAGTAAATAGATTCGTGTACGATTTCATTTAGGCGGTAAAAGCTCTTACCAAGCTCGTCATCCTAGTCACTGCTCCGATAAAGGTAATACCCCAATCTCGCTGTTGGTTTCGCGATTTCAGTCATATGATGTGTCTGAATGTGAATGCCAAAGCTATCTTTGCACTCATCTTATTTAAATTGTGATGCTCTGTTGAAACAAGAATACGTTATGGGTTGTTGTTATTAATTGCGTTATGTCGTAGTTGGTTTTAAGGTCTCAAAATAATATATCTCCACCGCTTCATGATTCGAAAACTAGTTCATCGATGCAAGTTTTGATTTTTGCTGAAAACAGCTTCGAACTTTGAGCGTCTACTGTATAATTTCGTCTCCGTGTTTATTTCTACTTTAGCCTTTCATGATTGAGGTAGTTTCTGCTTTCAATTTTGTTCGAGTACGAAACTGGTGGCGTGTAAGTTCTAGGTTCATTGTGTGGATGCTGTGATTACCCTTCCTGTTTATCATCACATGAAGGAAGATTAAGTAGAAAATGATGTTACTCCTTGAATACGTGTTATAATGCTTCAGTTTTAACCTGTCGTAGTCATTTTTGTTGATTCTGGTTCTATGAGATGTCATCGGTTTGCTTCGTGCTGCTGTCATGGTTGTGTTTCCCTTAGCTTCATCTTGGTTTTCAGTTTGTGGTTTATTTGGAGGTTATTATGTCAAAACTGGGTGCTCGTATGTCTTTCGAGTTTAGTTATTCGCAACCAATATGGACTCTTTCAACTTGAGTGTATTTGTTGTTTGTCTGTCGCATTTGTTTTCTGGTTTGTTGGTGTTCTAGAACTCCGACCTTGCAAAAGTTAGCATTTTCTATATCGATTCCTATGACCTTCAGTCATACAACATGTTGTTAGGCTGATATCACTTTTCAGTTATGTCAATTTGTGCTCGTTTTGCTTCAACATGCACTGGGATACCTCTGTATTGATATATGGTTTCTTTCCAACACTTTAAAAGATAAAAAATGGTTTAATATGCAGAATAACAACTGCTTCTTGATGAGTTTTGTTTACAGTAGGATGCTATTTGGTTTAATAAGTAAAGACTTACCTGTTATGGATCTATTTGGGTTCTTGTTTCTTAGCTATTATGTTTCTATCTCTTCATCTAGCAATGTTCTTCCTTTGTTAAGAATTCAAGGTTCTGGGTTATAGTTTCCTGTTTTCAGCTCAAATCATGTTTGTTTTTTCCTTACCTGCCTCGAGTTTGATTCCCCTTAGAAGATTTTACGTCATAGTACTTTGAAGCGCTAGTCTGATTGCATAATTAGCTACGTTTGCAGGTGGTTTTTAACCACATGTTTCGATTCATAAACATCTTATGTTAGCTGCTCTAGGTGTGAAAGGTTTCTTAGCTCCAAGCTCATCTACACTCCTACCTGTTCATTTGTTTTCTCTGTTTCGTTTTCCTTCCGAAACATCTTTGTTTGTTTGGGAATATTGGAAAGGTTATGTAACTTTGTTGCTTCCTTAAAAAATGATGGCAGTTGTGTAAGAAATACTTCTGTTTTATTAAACATGATTAAGTTTATCTAGCTTGATTTTCGGTTGGAGCTGTGTAAGAAATGCTTCTGTTCTATTTATTTGTTTTCACTATTTTTGACTTCTTCTTGTGCCTTCATATCACCTTGAACTGCTTGTCATTTTCCTCTAATTTTCATGAAGTACATGATCTAAATTTGCTAATTCTAAAGATATCATCTTATACATGCAACATACCTCACCTGTTCGCTTTAAATTCTATAGTTCGATGCCCAAATCTTCAAATCTGTTGTTAAAATGTTCCTGTAGTATTCATTGCTTTTCATGTCTACTGTTTTTGCATTCATATATTGTGAAATATATTTCTTCAGCCGTTAAATATGATGATGTAAGCATATTCAAAAATAATTTTTTCGTTTAACATTAGTTGCTCACTATCAGTAATGGTCATTTGTCTTTCTTCAACTTCTTGTTCTTGGCTACTGTATAAAACTCTTCCAATTTGCCCTGTTTCTTTCAATTCATGAAGTGTTTATGTTCTCTCCCAGTGTTTCCTTGAGTGTTTTATTATATGTACTAATTTTTTTTTGTTTTCTTCGCATGTGATCCAATCCGAGTCTATCGGGACTTTTATCCTTGCATTTCGATGGACCACGGAGACCCAAATTCCTTCTTGAGTCAGCTCAATATTCTTTGAAATACAAGTTTTTGAAGATCAAAATCAACGTGTATACATTGGTATGCGCTGACATACATATGTGATACAGGAAAAACAAGGGCTTGAAAGCCCAAAATGCACAGCAGCCCATCTTGACGAAAATGGGCTAAAGGCCCCAAAATTCTTAACTCTTTTCTTTTATATTGTTTATGAATACTAACACTTATTTATTTGCTTATATAACTTAACTAAATTCCCCAAGTGATAAACTATTTTATGTTAATTTTTTTTACTAATAATCGCGTGGCATGTTTTATTTTATCATTTCCAAACATTCTAACTTATTTCAAGACACTCCAAGTGATGGATCTCCTTTCAAAATGAGTTATTTTAAATAAGTTTTTTTTTTTACTTAAATTATTTTACATTTCTAGTCTTAAATCAAGCCTTCGAATAGTTAGTCAATTTTTTTTTTAAAATCAACCAACTTTTCAAGGTTAATCAAATTTTTAAAAAGTTAGTCAATCTTCTAATTGTCAGATAATCACATGTTAGCGACCATTTTAAGTACATAGAACTTTCTTGAAGTGGAAGTATAAACTTGAACCTTTTCTTTGGATTTTAAAAAGATTTTTTCTGTTAAGTTTTTTAAAAAGTTTATCGATTTCCTAATTATTCTTAAAATTAGATGGCAACTTTCTTTCAAAATTTTGAAAATTTGATTTTCTTAAATTAATTAAATCACAAAATCAATTTTGATCTTTCTCTTAAAAATAAGCCATTTTTCGGACTAACATATAATATACTATATTTTAATTTTTCAACCCCTTTAAAAATTTTGGATCCATCACTATCAACACAAATAAGTATTTTTTTGGAAATTAAATTAAATAACCAAGTATGATTGAAAGGTGGTTGAGTAAGGTGAAGTTATGAAACCCCCCCCCCCACCCCCACCCCGGCTTCCACTATAAATAGCACTTTATGGAAACCTTATCTTCACACCAACCAATAACAACATATTGTTCCTAATAGTGCAAAGCAAACTCTCTCTCAATGGCAATGAAAGTTGTGCTACTGTTGTTCCTTGTCATGTTGACACACCATCATGCTATAGCCATTGATATATGGTGTGAATTTTGGTGTGGAGCCTACTGCGCCCTCGATCAAAGTGGGCTATGCTATGCTCAGTGCATTGCTGGATGCAATGGAACTGAGCAATCACTTGATACTACTCGGAACACTATCTGTGATGTTGGATGTTCTCTTGGTCATTGTTATAAATTTCTCATCCCAAAATATGGTATGAAACTAAAACTCCTACTACTCTTGCTAGCTATACAAACTCAAATTTTAACATGTTATAATAATGTTCGTATAACACCGTCTGTAACATTGGATGTTATTTACTCCTTAATTTTTTCAGATAATGACAAGTTTAGAAGTTGCATGACAAGCTGCAGTGAGAACTATTGCGTTGGTGGAAATATTGCTCTAAAGAAAGCTTAAGAAGAAGGATAAAGAAATTATGACCACTAAGTATATTGTGTCACCTATGACACTATGATTTAATTAAATAAATACTTTTGTGGTTGTAATTTTTTAAAATTATGTAATATTTATGTGTGTTTGTTGAATAAAAGTCTAGTAGTATTTCCTATTAATTACTTCATGGTAGATATTGTGGCTAGCTATTAATGACATAAACAAGGTGATTATTGTGGCTAGCTAGTTATAAAGAAATATGAAAATAACACAAAAGAAGATGAAAATTAGGGGCGTGTATCGGTTGGTTCGGTTTGATTTTAGGTATTACCGATTTGGTTTATCGATTTTCGATTTTTAAATATGCTAAACTAATAACAAACCAATAAGATAGTTTTTATTAGTTTTCAATTTATTGATTTTTGATCCTTAATGGTTTGGTTTTTGGTTTATCCAATAACGAAATACTCATAAAATAAATATATGACGTCTCTAACTATTTGGCACAATACAATGAGATACAGTAAAATAAACATATCAATTGAGCACCTAAACTTAATAATATGCAATGTTTGACCTCATATTCTAATTTACTTTCCAACAGAAGAATTATACACTGGAAACCAAACAAATACATGACTTACGAATATCAATTTTGTATCAAGTATGTTAATATATTAATATTTACTCCATCTGTCTCATTTTATGTGACACCCTTTCTTTTTTGGTCCATCACAAAAGAATGTCATATTACTCTAATTGGAAATAATCTGGCTTTAAAATTCTCCCTTTACCCTTAATAAAATAAATCTCAACCACAAAAATTTCTCAGAATGATTTTATACCACAAGTTTCAAAAGTCTTACTTTTTTTCATAAACATCGTGCCAAGTCAAAGGGTGCTACATAAAATGGACGGAACGAGTAATATTTATAAAGGGATAAAGTAGTAAATTATTATAGTTTTAATAGGTTATCGGTTTACCTGGTAACCCTTACTAAAAACTGAAACCGAATCGATAATCCAATAATTTTTTTTAATGAAACCATTAAAAATCTGTTAACCCAGTAACCCAAAAAATAAACTAATAATTTTTTTCAGTTCAAATTATCGATCGATTCAATTTTTGTACACCTCTAATAAAAATATCATTTTCATCTATCCAAATTATAAAAGATTATAGAGAAGAATGCGAAAAGCGAAATCAAAAGTCAAAACTACTAATGTATATGAATTCGGGAGAGAAAAATATTATATGTCTATCATTTTTAATTTAGTTATTAAATGACTTGATAGAAATTATCTCCAATAAAAGAAGAAATGTTCAGAAAATTTATTAAAATAGAAACACAAATTATTTTTTTTATGAATTTTCTACATTTTGAATAAAAGATATCTCAAGTTTGATAGCTCTTGACATAAAAAGAAAAGGTCTTATTTGAGAATATTTTCCCCTTAAATGGATTATGCTTGACACATAGTGGCAGATCTAGGAGATAGTAAAAAAGTTCAGTAAATTTCTTTGACAAAAAATTACACGATATTCGTAAGGTGCTTTTTATTCCTTTATATATATATATATATTAAACTTTTTCACACGTGCGTTGCGCGTGGTTATAAAGTCATGCGAACAAGATAATTGAATATCACTAATATATTGTGATAGATATAATTCAACATTGGGGAGTATTTGATCTGATGCTTTATTTGTTGTTATTTTTTTAAAAAAAAGTGAAAAGTCACTTTTAAATAAATTTGAAAGTATATACCTCAAATTCTAAACTTTCAAAACTCTCTATTTTTAAGAAGTATAAATTCAAAAGCAGAACCAAGAATTTTCATTAGGAGATTCAAAAAGGTAAAAAGAATGATTTTATTGATAACTAAACCTACAATTACGAGCTAAATATTAATTTGTTAGCTGCAAAGCTAAAACTTAAAAGTCATATTAAGTTAGGGGAATTCAGATGGAAGAAATTTTCACAAAATAAAAATTATTTTTGTATGAAGTTCTTTTATATATGGAACTTTTTACTTCAAAGAGAGTGAATTATGAGGATTTATGCATTAAATATATTTATCTTAACATAAAACTACAATAATATTCAATATAATTCCACAAATGAAATTTAAAAAGAATAGTGTGTACCCACCTTATTCTTAGAAAGATTTATTAAGCGCTACACTATTTTAATTAACTCACTTTTATCAAGCACAAACTATTCTAAGAAATGTCAACCATTATCAACAACAAACAAAAAGATATTCATGTGCACCTGTCACCAAATCATAACACTTGCTAGTTGCTACAAATGAGAATCATGTGAAATATTTCATTCTTTGCACTAATTAAGATCAAGATATATCAAAAATTTTTCTGATATATGTCAGAGAATAAAACACAAAATGAATAAATTACTAGGGTGATAACTACTATTAAGAGATTGAGAGGGAATACTAAGAATGAAAGATGAACCATTCTCATTTCATAAGCGGGTAACAACCAAGAGACATAAACAAAAAGAAAAAAAAAAGATTTACAGAGATGGAAGCTTTAGGTGCAAGTATTTAATGTTGGGATAAATGTTGCTAGCATCATCTCTTTTGAAAAATGCAATAATCACAAAATAAATTAAGACCTTTATCTATCACAATAACTTTTCTAATAATTGTCCTACAGTAAGTTAGTTGTCAAAAAATTAGAGATTAAAATTAGTGAACTTTCTATCATCATATTATTAGAGAAAAATCATATTTACCTTAGATACACATTCAGAAGCACCATACAACAAAAGATCCTTAACAATAGAATATATATCCTAAATCAATTTTCTCTACTCTCTTGGAAATTGCCAAAGGCCACTATACAGTGATCTTCAATTGCAGCGGCTAGTAGTCTCGTCATTCCATTTTAATAGAATTTGTGAGGTAATGTATGCATATTAAGAAAAGTATTCAAATACAAAATTTACAACATGCTATCCACTATTGCGGATGTGAATTCAACAATTTTGAGTTATGAAAAAAGCCTTAAAAAGTCAATTAATTTGAAAGGCGGGGAGTAATATGAAGTTGTCTTTGTTTTTTTAAGTGGTAAGATTGAATATGCATTGTAATTCTCATTTTAGTAATGGAAAATTCATTAATTACCAAAAATGAATGAATGAATGAATAAATAAATAAATAAATAACCGAGGTGTGTGTTAGCTGATCGATACCCCAATTATAAAAAGAAAAGAAACAAAGATTATTCTTATTGAATTGAAATATTTCCCATCAAGTAGTATTCAAAATCACACAACATAATTATATTAATTGAAGTGTAGGATCTATTAAAAGAAAAACATGTTCACTCACACATAGTTGATGATATAAATCTAACAAGTTATCATTTCTAAAACTTGTACAATATTAAATGAGCACCATATTGAGGAGCATGAGCATAAGATGGAGAAAGTTCAAATGCATAGTGTTTTAAAATCATGCAAATTGCCATTTTTACCTCTAACATACATATTCTTGGACCCCAACTAAATGGAAAAAATACAAATTGTCTATTTGTTGCTTTAGATATTCCTTCACTAAATCTTTCTGGCTTGAACTCCATTACATCGTCTCCCCATATTTTAGCATCATGACGCAACAAAATTGTTGGTAACAAGAGTTGCACCCCAGAGGGTAAACACAAATTTCCTAACTTTTTTTCTATTTGTACCATTCTATTAATCATAAATTCTGCTGGATACAACCTTAACACCTCATTTAAGATCATAGTCACTTATATATAAAAGTAAATAAATCGTAAGTTATGACCATCAAAAAATATTTATCGTAGAAGATAATAGACGAATTCAAGATTTAATTAAGGGAAGCACAAGAAGTTAATTTCACGAATGATCACTCTATAACAGAAAAATCATTCCGTAATAACCCATCTTGAGATGAGAAGTCCCACATCGGCAAAACACAAGAGAGATGTTGGGTATATAAGTAAAGGACTGACAAATCCGTGATGGACCAGACCTAAGAGTAGATAATACTTCTAAGTGTTGGATTAGATTGTTACACATTCACTTTTTTCAAGTACCTATGTAAAATCACTAGCAATTTTTTTGTTAAAAAAAAAAGTCACTTCGTTATGTTGAAGTATCATAAGGATAATATTATGTCCACATCACCATGGCTTCTTTATTTCCCTACAAGCTTTTTGTGATACTACTTGAGCAAAGTTGAGCGACAGTTTTGTTACAAAAATTAGTTTATTGATTTTTTGTGATACTTAAGTAAAGTTGAGCGACTCTTCATTATGAAGAGAGGAGTTTAATCACTTTGATGCAATAAAGTAAATTTGATTACCACCATCAACATATCCAGTGAAATTTCACAGGTAGAGTTTGGGGAAGGCAAAATGTAGGCAGATCTTACCACTACTTCAAAGAGATAGAGAGGTTGTTTCCGAAAGACCATCATCTTAAAAATATCATCCCCAAGAGCAGAAACAAAATTGACTAGCAATACATATAATTAAACCAAAGATGTGTCCTAGTCAACAATGAAGTGAGTGAAAATCATGAGAGAACAGAGTTCAAATTTTAGTAAGAGACGAAAATACTCTAAGAGATTTCTTCTCATCAGCCTAGTCTTTGGATGATGGAATCCATATATATGCCGATGGTGATCTCAATCGAGATACGTGTAAACTGAATGAACACTATCGTAATAACAAAAAAGTTCAAAATAATTGAGCATGTAGGAAGTTGCGTACTACTTTTAGTTGATTCAACTTGTCATAGTCAATTTCATTACTTCCAAACACTTGCAAAACCTCTTCTCTAGCTCTTTCTTGCCAATTGGGATGTTTGCACAATAAAATCATTGTCCATACAAGTAAAGATGAAATAGTCTCTTGCCCGACTATATAAAAGAGTTTACACTCTTCAATCACCTCATCAATGCTCATACCAAATTTTTTATGTCCATGTTGTTGAATTTCTTGTAAATTGGATGCCAATAGTGTACTCAATAAATGATCATGTGCTTCTCCATATTCAATCATCTTCATTCTTTTATCTCTCATCTCTTCCTCTCTCTCGCCTCTCTCCTTTCTCTCTGGAATTTCTTGCCAGATATACAATTACATATGTATACCACCTGTATATATATAATTATTTTGACAGATATACATAGTCAATTTGACAGATATACACATGCAATTGTGCCTCTCTCCAATCTCTGTCCTCTCTTGCTCTTCTCTCTCCTCTCTCTCCCAATATCGCTTGTCATATATACAAATACATATGTATATTAATTACAAATATATAATTATTTGATGTATATACACATAATATACATATACAACTCACCTCTCTCATCCCTTTTTCGATCTCACTCGCCTCTTTCCTCTCCTCCAGATCACATAGACGAGATTATGCCATGTAATTATGTAAAATATAACTATTTGACCATATTAAGTTTCAAGTCTAGAATATTTATGAAAATTCTCCTAAATTAAAGTCAGTCTATTTGAAGGAAAATTGTGCAACTAAATTTACAAAATAAAATAAAATTCTATACCTCCATCATGGAACATATATTGAACGTGCCAATTCTACGATTAGCTGAAATTGTTCTTTTTGAAGTTCAAAAATTTTTCTTCCTTCTTCATAGCTACTACCAAAAGCAGTTCTTAAAATTGCATCACTTGTCAACATTTGAAGATATGACCACACATCTATCTCTGTTCCATCTTTCGAGGCAACTTTTTCCCATTTTCTCAACACTTCACTGATAGTCAATTTGAATGCAGGTAACATATGCTGCACAATCCAATCATAAGTAGTAAGAGCTTAACTTCTATAAACTGATCGTCTGGAGAACTTTTAGAAATTACGTCACACAAAAAATAAATAATTACATAAACTTGTTCGGTAAAGATCAGGGGTGGATTGATGACAAGTTATGTTTGGGCATGATTTCAGTTTCTCAAGAACTTATATTCCACCAGACATTAGTTCAATAATTAAAGAGATAAACATTTAATACCAACTTATTTAAATGTAGGTAAGACAAGAGGCGGGGCAGGTGGGGTTTAGAGCTATGCGGAATGGGATAGATTTAAATTTATGTGGGGCGGGGGATGAGGGGTGCGGGAGGGTTGAAGTAACTTTTTTAGAACTAATGCAGAGCAAGACGGGTTGCAGGTTTAAAGAACCAAATATGAATTCAAAGAAAATTAAATCTTTGTAATTAGTGAAAATCAAATATATGAATTTTTTATATTAAATATTGACTTTAATTTTATTTATTTTCTAAAATTTAAATTGGACATATTTGGTAAATTGTTACTTGTTGAAATGTTGATCAGAACCTTTAAATTAATGGTTAAGAAACAATTGTTGAAATATCAACTAAAATATAGTTATTAGTTGTTGAGATGCTAATTAGTGAAATTTTTTTAAAAAATAGAAATTTTATATTTTTCATATTAAATTCAATTAAAAACTAAAAAAACTTAAAAATTCAAGCAGAGTGGGTTTATGCGAGCAGGTCGGGGCAAGGCGGGGCAGACTGAAGCAAAGCAAGATAGTTTTAAAAATTTGAGTATTGAGCTCAACTCGCCCCATCCCGCCCCATTAACATCCTATTTAAACAACAAAAGAATTTAAAAATTAATTCATTTGAAGGACAAACCATGCGATTGAATATATAAGAAAGTTTGGTAATAGTAAAACCTTCAACTTGTCAAGGTGAAAAGCAGGATTGAGAAGTCTTCTATGTGTGACCCATTTATCTTTTTCATAAGATGCAATTCCAATTGCTGCCAATTTAGCTAGTGTATTGCTTCTAACCTTTTGATAAATATAATTCTTTGTTAAAACCTCCTTTATAAGTTCAGGCTCTGTGATCAACACTGCTGGTCTCTGCCCAAACCATACAAAACAATTCTTACCTACAAAGATTTATGAGTCATTAATAATGATAATATCTACAATTGAAATTACTTCTAATAACTTTAAAATTGATGATTTTAAAATTTTGATCCCCGCTTATTTCATGAGCAAATTTGTAATGTCAAATTAAATTTCTTCTCACGAAGCGAAATTTACTAAAACTTAAAGTTTCGCTCATGGGACTGGTGGAGTTTAAAATTCAAGATCATCCATTTTAAAGACAATTCTTGTAGATCACCTCTTAAAACATAGAATTTGTAATCTTAAAATAAATCAATTATCTACTACAACAGATAAAAATGACATGATAATATCATTTTCTTTTATATTAGAGAGTATAATTCTTTTTTAATGCAATTAGAACAACTAAAAAAATGGTTCCTCCCTTATTGAGAGGTCTCGAAGTTCTTAGGTTCAAGTCTTGAGTATGAAAAATTCTTAATAAAAGACACTTTCACCCAAATAAGATCCTAGGCAGCACAAGTTCAAATTAGTCAAACTCATACAAGTATCAGACACAACAACAACATGTCCAGTGGATCCACAAGTGCGATCTAGGAAGGGTAAAATATACGCAGATATTATTACTATCTCATAGAGATAGAGAGACTGTAACAAGTATCAGACTTCTGGATTTGAAAAAAAAAACCTAAATAATATAACAAATTGTGAAATCATTACCATAATTAGTGATGGTTTTGTGAATGAAAGGGCTAACTCTAGGCCAAATCAAGTCATGTGAGAAATTGACAGGTTTGGACAAAGCTTCTTCAGTCATCTTCTTCAACTCTTTCATATCCCCAAACAAAAACTTGTAAGAATTTCCATTGAAACCTTGTTGTCTTAATTGTTTCTCCAATTTTTTTGGTTTGAACCAAACATAATTCAAGATTCTCCATCCCCATCTCAATAAAAAGATAATTGCAAATGAAAATATTGCAATTTTAAAGTTGTAATATGATATCTCCATATTAATTAAAAGGCCTTAATTTATACCCATATTAGTATTTTTATCTATTATGTATATGTACACATTACAAATTAAATAGATAGTTGATGATAAATAAATTAATTAAAAGCCTTAGTGACCAAGAAAATTTTATAGTGAAACAAAATCAACAGACGTCTTTGAAAGTTTTAAGAAAAATATTGCACGTGTTTGTTTCTCCGTATAGAATATTTGACTTGTCTGCTCTTTCTTCTTTTTCAATCAAAATTTTGAAAAATAAATTTTTTAAAAATAAAAGAATGGACTTGTTAATGCAAAAGAAGAAATAAGTTTACTAAGTGATACTCCAGATCAATTATATCCTTTTTCATCTTCTAATTCAAGATGAAGTCAGAATATTAGTCAAGAGAGTTTAAAATTTAAATAAGCACATAAATTAGCTGATTAGGATTTAATATTTATTATACTTTGTTTAAATTATATATAAATATTTTTAAGATAATATTTTTTATGTACATGTCATGAAAAAATAAATATTAAAAAAAAACTTAATTTTCTTAAAAAAAATATATACATTCGAAAGCAGATAATTGAAGAAAAAGGTACCACGGAACTAGAAAGTCTGCTAAGCCATGTATTTAAACAAAAATAAAATACGAGCATTTTATAAATAAATGGGAGTCGATGAATCTGCATTTTAAAGTAATTCTTTAATCACTTTTGTTGTGAAGGAGATAGTTTCCTAGGAAACAGCTATTACTGTTGATGATATTAATATTTTATATATTGAAATTTCACGTGCTAGCTCATACAAAAAGTAATTGGGAAGAGGATAATACAAGAAATTTAATTTTACTCTAAGGGAGTTTGGAATCCAGGCTGGATATGCTAAATTTAAGTGTTTACCCTAGTTAACATAAATACATTCGGTGCTTACAAGTTTTGGTTGTAACCTTAATCACTGGGAGCCCAACGTACAGTATTAAGATTGTATCTGCATTGTAATTATTCTCATTTTAGTAATGAAAAATTTATTAATTACTAAAAATAAATAAATAAATAATCGAGGTGTGTATTAGCTGACTGAAACCTCAATTATAAAAAGAAAAGAAAAAAAAGATTATTCTTATTGAATTGAAATATTTCCCATCAAGTAGTATTCAAAACTATGCAACATAATTATATTAATTGAAGTATAAAATTAGTTACAAGAAAAACATGTTCACTCATACATAGTTGATGATTACAATCTAACAAGTTATTATTTCTACGACTTGTACAAAAGTAAATGAGCACCATATTGAGGTCGAAGCAATAGTGGATGGGGAGCATGAGCATAAGATGGAGAAAGTTCAAATGCATAGTGTTTTAAAATCATGGAAATTGCCATTTTTGCCTCTAACATAGCAAAGTTTTAGTCAATGCATATTCTTGGACCCCAACTAAATGGAAAAAAATACAAGTTGTCCTTTCGTTGCTTTGGCTACTCCATCACTAAATTTCTCAGGATTGAACTCCATTGCATCATCTCCCCATATTGTAGTATCATGATGCAACAAAATTGTTGCCAACATAAGTTGCACCCCAGAGGTAAGTACAAATTCCCTAGCTTTGTGTCTTTAGTTACCACTCTATTGATAAAATATCCTGATGGATATAATCTTAAGACCTCATTTAAGATCACAGTCACCTATTAAAAGAAAAAGAGTACAACTGATAATTAGCGTCATCAAGACAATACAGTGTTTTTGTCTTTTGATGGATATGCACACAAAGAAAAAGAAGCAATATGTATTTAAGGTAAGGGAATAGTCGAATACAATGTTAAGAGTATCATTAGGTTGGCTTAAAAAAGCACCATGCAAATGCATGGCAACCTAACATAGAGTTTAAAAAAGAATAGAAGAATATCGAAATTTATATATGATTTAAGACAAGTTTGTGCGGTTATATGCTTATAGCCTAGTAGAGGAAATTGATTAGCAAAACTTGAGAATGACCCTTGAGCTCAGGGGGAGTCGGTGATGTGACGGATCGAAGTAGATCTTGAGTTTTCGATGGTGATAGGTTGATTTGGATGAGGTGTCAATTCTTTACCATCTCGTATATTTCTTATACTTCAGTGCAGATAATACTTTATTCCCATCTGGTATACGACTGTCATACCTATAGTCTAGTCCCTTATACCACTTGTTGATTGTTATTCATGTTGAGTTGTGAGGATGAAAAACAATGAATTCGTTCATTAGTTTTGATCTTAACCTATCGATCTAAGTGTTTCCACTCCTATGTTGAATGAGATGTGACTGGAGTTTTATACTGCGGATAATTCTATGAACCTAGAATGAGTCTCGATAGATGAGAGAAATTGTACTTGTCACGACCCGAAAATTGGGTGTGTTGGCACTCGTCTTAACCCACCAAGACAAGTCAGCCTACAACCCTACTATAATATAAAATTGTGAAATTTTAACAAAAATGAAAGTTCAATTGCGGATGATAAGTCAACTTAATGAAAATTCCCCAAAACCTGGTTGTCACGTGCACAAGCTTTTAATATATTAAATATATTCGAAAGAAAATACAAGTATCAAATGATATTGTCTCTAGAATAGGAAATTATAAATAGGAGTAAGAAGTCAGCTGGGATGACAAACAACTACCTCTCACAATTCCCTCAGGAAGTCTCGAATAAGGAAGAGTGGAGAGTATATCACGATGATCCGGGCTCGCAACCTACAAAATTTGTTGTAGCAAGGGGGGTGAGTACCAAACATACGGTACTCAGCAAGTGAACTACTAAACACAAAATTAAGTAATATAGAATACATGTACCCCAGCACTTCAACCAAACCCTCACAACTATAACCTGCATAAAATCACTCCAGCATAACAGTTTACAATATACATAGCTTATAGTTCCATAACCACAATAACTATTATGTATCAACAACACCAGGGATCAAGTGCATCTATCACAAGTTTCACAAGGAACTCACACATTTATAAATGATAATGGGATGTGATGCAATGCAATGTAATGTCACGTAGAATGATGCATGTCTGTCCTAGTGATATACATCTACTGATCATAAACATGCCTCAGTTAGCACCCGTGGAGGCCACACATGAACCATTATCCGTCGCGGCATGCGACACGACCCTCGAATCATAGTATTCATCGCGAAATGCGATACGACTCTGGAATTATAGTATCTGTCGCGGCGTGCGACACGACCCTCAAATCATAGTATCCGTCACGGCGTGCGACACGACCCTCGAATATGGTACATCTTTATTAATTCTCATTCTTTTCTTTTTTTTACTAGCCGGAACCATTTCTCTTCGGCTTTGCATTTCTTTTCTTGGATCATCCAGCAAAAACATAGTAAATACACAATAAATCATGTTCATGAAAATAAAATATACAAGATGCCCATACAAATTCATATATCCCAAAATCAAGAATGGATAGCTTAATACCATAAGTGTTGTCATATCTTCAATCTCAATATCATTACACAGGAAGCACAAGATTCTATATATTTAACAAAGGTTAAGAAATTCACTTGCCTTTGCCAAAGATAATTTATCAAGCACTTGAGCCTTCCCCTTCCGAATGAAATCCAAAATACCACGATCTAGTCAAATAAATTATTATACCTCAACTTAACTTTGATCCGTAAAAATAATTTCATCACTCATCATAAATAATATTTTCATAATAAAGTACTTAAAAGTACATGAAAATAAACTCATTTATATATAAAATATCTTATTATAGAAGATTTAGAAAATAGGAGTAACTTACAATAAAATTATTGAAGCTCCACGTAATAAACCACCTCCCTTCAACTTAATAAAACTCTCAAAATATTTAT